>NC_024131.1:14980366-14992562 GCF_000346735.1 Prunus mume
ACCGAGCCACTGACAAAAACCCAGCTGAGAATGATGCAGAGACAAGTTCAACAGGCCAGGATACAGACGGCCCAGGTCAAGGGATTAAAACGCCAAAAGAAGATGGCGACCGCAGACGAGCCACCATCCGTACCAATCGTTCCCCCCACAACAAAGGTTGCCAGCATCAAGCCTCCAAGGACGTGGCGCCCTAGGCAGGACGGTTTTTCCCGCGAAGTGGCGGCTGTTTCGGTCGAACCAAAGGCCGCAGCCCTGGAGAAAATAGATAAGGGTATCATCGACGTCTACCACGGAAAGGACCCCCCTTTTTCAGCCAACGGTTTGTCCTTTCTCATCAAATTCCATAAGGACCACTCGGCCACCGACCTATACGACCTGACCCCCGAGAACCGTGAAATCGTGGAGTTTGCTCTAAAAAACGCTAAGGCGGAGGGGCTCCTCATTTCCAGCGGGTCCGACTCGGCCATTAAGGCCGTATACCAGGCAAACCGAGAGGCTAGGGCAAGAGGGATGCCAGGTTACCGGCCAGATCAAGGAAGGCTGGAGGACAAGGCCCCTTTTAGCAGGAGCGACTTAGAATACCTCCGCTAATATTTTACTGTGACTTCGGCCGATACTATCTTCGGTCTGACGACCGAGGAAAGGGCCCGGGTAAGCCATCTAGACGACTACTTAACGGCCAGGGATGCGTTAGCTAAGGCTAGACAAGCCCTCAAGGAGGAGGTCGAGACCTCAGACCCCCCTAAGATCAAAGCGTCCACGGACGATACCCCTGGGACTGCGAGGCCTATGGTCGAGGGCCCCGGCGAAACCACTAAAGAAGAGGGAGCGGCGGCCGTGACCGACCTACTGGAAAGACTGCTGGAACATTGGGCGGAGGAATCCTTACAACCAAACTCACCGATCAACCTAATTGAATTCCTCCACGAATCAGATAAGGCGGACACTTTAGCCTTCGACGACTTGGAAGCGGCGCCTGTTGAGATGGAGGATGACTACCCCGAGGTCCAGGACCCGTTATTAGAAATAAATGTAGGGACTGAGTCAGAACCACAGCCTCTTTTTGTAAGCCAGCTTTTGAACCCTGAATTAGCAGCCGAGATTATCGGCCTGCTCTATGAATATAAGGATTGTTTTGCTTGGGATTATCATGAGATGCTTGGATTGCGAAGAAGTTTGATCGAGCACGAACTAAAGACTAGGGAGGGGTTTAGGCCTTTCCAACAGTCGCCGAGGCGATTCTGGACCGACGTACAGCTTAAGGTCAAAGAGGAAATTGAACGGCTCCTTAAAGCCGGCTTCATCCGCACGGTTATTGAGGGTGTGCACCGACTACAGAAATCTAAAACTCGCGACCCCCAAGGATGAGTATCCCATGCCTATGTCCGACCTCCTGGTGGACGAAGCCGCGAAACACGAGCTCCTGTCTTTCACGGACGGCCACGCTGGTTACAACCAAATCTCCATAGCCGAGGAAGATGTCCACAAGACGGCGTTCAGATGTCCAGGTGCAATCAGGACTTACGAATGGGTGGTCATGACGTTCGGCCTAAAGAACACCGGCGCAACATACCAACGAGCTATGAACCTTATTTTCCACGACCTAATTGGCCGAACCGTTGAGGTCTACATCGACGACGTTGTTGTAAAACCCCCATCCAAAGCCGACCACGTGGAGCATATCCGACAGGCTTTCAATCGAATGCGGACGCACGGCCTGAAGATGAACCCTAAGAAATGTGCTTTCGGCATCACCGCCGGACTTTCTCGATTTCTTGGTTCACCAACGAGGGATTGAGGTAGATAAAAATAAAGCCACGGCCATTATGGCAGCGCCTCCGCCAAGGACCAAGAAGGAACTCCAGTCCTTCCTCAGTAAGGTCAACTTTTTGAGACGGTTCATATCCAATTTGGCAGGGAAAATCCGGCTGTTGACTCCTCTGCTCAAACTAAAAGACACAGAACGGTTCGTGTGGGGGGCAAAACATCAAGCGGCCCTCGAAGACATCAAGAAATATTTATCTCAACCACCGGTCCTTATGCCGCCGAAAAGAGGGAAACCCTTGAGGCTTTACATTTCAGCTTCAGAGGGCTCTATCGGCTGTCTGCTGGCCCAGAACAACGAGTCTGAACGAGAGCAAGCAGTGCACTATCTAAGCCGCACCCTTAACATGGCCGAGCTAAACTATTCACCGATCGAGAAATTATGCTTGGCACTTTATTTCGCGGCTACCAAGTTGCGCCATTATATGCTTCCTTCGGTCGTTCAGATCATCTCTAAGACCGACCTCATCAAATACATGCTTACTCGGCCGATCATACGTGGCCGAATCGGGAAGTGGACGATGGCATTGTCCGAATTCACCTTCCAATATGTGGCTCAGAAGTCGGTCAAAGGTTAGGCATTGGCCGATTTCTTGGCCCACCACCCGGCTCAGGGGGAGGAAGAAGAGTTAGAGGTCGAGATCGGCATGGCCTGCATGGAGAAGAACTATTGGACTATGTACTTCAATGGCTCCAGTACCGAGGTCAGATCTGGGGCCAGGGTCGTGATCGAGTCCCCCCAAGGACAAAGGTGGCAATTTGCGTTCCAACTTGACTTCAAATGCACCAATAATCAGGCCGAATATAAAGCGCTCATCATCGATCTTGAAATTCTAAAGGAAATGAAGGCGACCTGTGTCCTGGTCTATGGTGATTCTCAACTGGTAATTAACCAACTAACCAGGGAATACCAATGCACAAGCGAGAATTTAACCATGTATTATGTGACGGCCCTCAATACGGCCGACGAGTTTTCTAGGATCTCCTTCATTCACATACCACGCGTCGAAAACCATGAGGCCAACGAGATGGCCCACGTAGCGTCAGGTGTGAACATTCCGGACAGCGACCATGACCACGTGATAAGAATCGACAAGCGTACCCTGTCGGCTTTGGCCGAGCGAGGAATGACGACGCAAGTATCATCGGTCTAAATTACCGACGAGGTCAAGACGACCGAGGCCAACTAGTGCTACCCCATAGTAAAATATCTGCGCGATCCCTCCGGCAACTATGAGAGGACTACTCGTTTTCGGGCTCGATGTTATTTGATTTACCAGAATGAGCCGTATCGAAAGGGATCAGATGGCTTATTACTCCTATGCCCCAGCGCCGAAGATATTAAGGTTATCATGACCGAATCCCATAAAGGGATTTGCAGCGCTCACCAGTCTGTCGTCAAGATGAGATGGTTGGTCCGGAGGCACGGCTATTACTGGCCGACCATTTTAAAGAACTGCATAGAGTATGCGAAAGGGTATATCAAGTGTCAAATCTACGGCCCTATACAAAGGGTTCCAACTGAAGCCCTCCACACGGTTACTAAACCGTGGCCGTTCAGAGGATGGGCCGTGGATATCATCGGCAAAATCTACCCAGCCGCATCCAACCAGCACGCCTGAATTTTGGTAGCAACTGACTATTTCACTAAATGGGTCGAGGCAGAGTTTTATCGGTCCATTTCCAGCGCACAGGTGGTCAGATTCTTCAAAAATCACATCGTCCACAGATTCGATATACCCGAAACCATCACGGCTGATAACGGCCCAGTTTTCGCATCAGCCGAGATCGAGAATACGCCGAAAGGATAAGGATCAAATTGGTCCACTCGACACCCTACTACCCACAGTTTACCGGACAGGCCGAGGCGAGCAACAAGGTAATCAAGGGTATCTTCAAGAAAATGATTAAGGAAAAATCTAGGGCATGGCACGACTTACTCCCTGAAGCCCTTTGGGCTTACCGAGTCTCAAAACGATTGGCTACTAGCACATCCCCTTATGCCTTAACCTACGACCATGTCGCCATCGTTCCGATGGAGTTAAAGGTTCGGTCTATCCATGTGACCGAACGACCTGGGCAGGAAGAGAAGGACTATACGCAAGCCATGGCTCAGGAGTTAGAAGACTCGGAGCAAAAGCAGGAAGGTCTACAACAGGAAGGTGAAGCAAAAGACTTTTGCCGAAGGCGACTTGGTATGGCAAATTCTCGGTTCGGCAAATTCTCACCCAATTGGGAAGGGCCATTTATTATCCAACAAATTCCTGGCCGAGATGCATTTCAGTTGAGAGATAGGGATGGAGAATTGCACAACTTGCCAATAAACGGCCAATATTTGAAGAGATATACCCCGTCATTATGGGAGACGGCCCAGAATGGGTTATGAGGTTTACAATCAACATAGATGAAAGAAAAAAAAACATATATTCGGTCAGAAGAAAAAGGGAGTCATACTTCATTTAGATTAAAAGAAAGGGGTCGCGGTTACAAAAAGAACGGCCGGTCATGGCCGAGTGAAACATATAAACATAGATGTGCGAAAAATAGAGTACATTCTAAATCTATGAATGGCCGCTTCTTGATCCCCTCGCTAGAACAGGCAGATGATTCTTCCCTAAGTGGTGTCTCCACCGCCCACATCTTCACTGACCGCGGCCATAGGCAAGGCCGTCACTCTGGATATGGGTGCGGCCGGGTTGAAGCCAAGGCCATCACTCTGGACATGGGCAGGGCCGTCAATCTGGACATGGGTACTGCCAAGTTGAAGCCGAGGCCGTCACTCTGGACATGGGAAAGGGCGTCACTCTGGACACGGGTGAGGCCAAGGTGCTAGACCAAACGAGCGTGACCCTGTTGGAATCATCATACCAGGCCCTCCCATCTTCATCAATCACATTACAGTTTCTCCACGGCCTCATAAAGAGGGAGGTCATCCTCTCCCAGGGCCGGGAGGGGATCTCCCCCACATCATGGCCGTGGCGCACTTTGACTTTCCAAGACGAAGGATAGTTGGTGGCCAGCAGGAGAGGAAAAACCATCTGGATCAGGCCACGACACGAGGATCAGCGGATATGGCTCAACCCCAGTTTTGGAGAAACTACAGGGGGCATCAGAGCAGGTTAGAATGGCAGGAACCAAGCACTCAGAAAAAGGGGCGAAGAATTTGACAAGATGGAGTGCTGAAATGTGAAGTTCGAAGGGGTTGGGGAATTGAGAGAAGGGTTTGGTAGAGTTTGGGCGTCTGAGGATTTTGGAAGCGTGAAGAAAAATGAAGAAGGTAAGGCCTTTTAAATTGGCGCTAGAATTCGAAACGAAAGGGCATGGCACTCTCGAGAGACGTAAAGGGCGTGGCTCTCTCGAGAGACGTAATGGTCTGACAGTATGTACGCATGCGCGGTGACGTGTCAACAGCCCAGAAGCCTTCGTTTTATTTAACGAGACGAAACAACGACTCATGCAAGTCTGGGCAATAATGGCCTACGAGACGTGCTTGCGCAATAAATACGTAGGCATTTAAGGCGCCAGCTGTCAATCACTTCAGGAGGAATGCAAAGGGTCCATCCCATAGAATACATTCGGCCTCTGCTCGGGCCGCGACCGAAGAATCCAAGGATGTGGGGGCAATGTTTGTGTCTAACAAATCACGGTCATAAACTAACCGAAGGGACCTCCTCTCAGCCCTAGCACCTACTCATTAACTGAAACGGCCACGTTTCATTAGGCATTTCAACCTCCTGAAATCAAGAGAAAAGCTGCGAAGGCAGAATCCTCTCGGCCTCGTGACCACGGTATTATGGGTTAAAACCGAGGGCCATAAAGGACATGGCCGAATATACTGCGGTCAAATCGCCACGTGGCCTCAGGGTCCCACGCCCCATTTAATGAAGTAATGCCTCTGACTATCGCAGCAAGCCCACTAGTCGCAAGAAGCATTTAATGCACGAGGAAAGAGGGGAAGTAACTGAAGTCAGGATTTGATAATAGAGATCAGAGTGGTTAGGCATAAACATTCTCACAAGTATGCTTACAACTTGAGGTCAGATCACCAACCACCGGACCAGGGCATTAAATGCATTACTACGGCCAAAGGGGCAGAACCCACGATCAGGGCGATGGCCGAGATTTACCCGGATCCATGGGGGTCACACCACCATGCTTCACAATCCCAAATGCCGATTTGACTACCCATTTGCCTCGATCAGGCTTCACCACGCAGATCTTTTCAGCCTCGATTGTCCCTCTAGGACTCCCTCTATAAATACTAAGCTCAAGACTACATTCAAGGGGTTCAAACACCAAACCAAAAGCCTCTCACGGAGCAAATTATATTTTCCTGTAAAGCACTTTCAATACCTTTATTTGCTTTCCTAGGAGTAGTGGTAGATTGTAAGGAAAATCCATTCATCAATATATCATACGACCCTTGATTTTCAAGGCGCCGGAGCACCATCTTTGTTGTCATCTCATTCACCCCATATATCATACGACCGTCGCTCTCTGTGCAACGCGCCGGAGCACCGCCTAAAACCCACCACCAACACCACCATTAAACGGCCTTGTAGCTCAGGCCGTGAACCTGACGGCCGAGGTCAGTTCCTTTCTCAGCCACAATCGTTTGATCAGGAGTCGAACTCGAAACAGGCGCATCATTTAAACCATCTTCGACCCAAACCTCATCACCATCTCGACGCACAGTAGGCCGTGCTGGCACGCCTGCACACAACCACCGCATCCAAAAGAAGGACGTCACGTGTTAACGCACATCCCCTCTGCCCAGAGCACCAGGCTGTGAGATTTACGTAGCCAACAAGGAGCAATAAGCCGTCTGATCCTTTTCGATACAGCTCGTTCTGATAAATCAAATAACACCGAGCCCGGAAATGAGTAGTCCTCTCATGGTTTTCGGAGGGATCGCGCAGATATTTTACTATGGGGTAGCGCCAGTCGGCTTCGGCCGTTTTGACCTTGACTGTAATTCGACCGATGATACTTGCGTCGTCATTCCTCTCTCGGCCAAAGCCAGCAGGGTATGCTTCTCGATTCTTATCACGTGATTGTGGTCGCTGTCCAGAATGTTCACACCTGACGCTACCTGGGCCATCTCGTTGGCCTCATGGTTTTTGGTGCGCAGCACGTGAACGAAGAAGATCCTAGAAAACTCGTCGGCCGTATTGAGGGCCGTCACATAATACATGGTTAAATTCTCGCTCGTGCACTAGTATTCCCTAGTCAGTTGGTTAATTACCAGTTGAGAATCACCGTAGACCAGGACACGGGTCGCCTTCATTTCTTTTAGAATTTCAAGACCGATGATGAGCGCTTCATATTCGGCCTGATAATTGGTGCATTTGAAATCAAGTTGGAACGCAAATTGCCACCTTTGTCCTTGGGGGGACTCGATCATGACCCCGGCCCCAGATCTGATCTCGGTACTGGAGCCATCGAAGTACATAGTCCAGTAGTTCTTCTCCATGCGGGCCATGCCAATCTCGACCTCCAACTCTTCTTCCTGCCCCTGAGCCGGGTGGTGGGCCAAGAAATCGGCCAATGCCTGACCTTTGACCGACTTCTGACCCACATATTGGAAGGTGAATTCGAAAAATGCCATCGTCCACTTCCCGATTCAGCCGTGTATGATCGGCCGAGTGAGCATGTATTTGATGAGGTCGGTCTTGGAGATGATCTGAACGACCGAAGGAAGCATATAATGGCGCAACTTGGTAGCCACGAAATAAAGTGCCAAACATAATTTCTCGATCGGGGAATAATTTAGCTCGGCCATGTTAAGGGTGCGGCTTAGATAGTGCACTGCTTGCTCTCATTCAGACTCATTGTTCTGAGCCAGCAGACAGCCGATAGAGCCCTCTGAAGCCGAAATGTAAAGCCTCAAGGGTTTCCCTCTTTTCATAAGGACCGGTGGTTGAGATAAATATTTCTTGATGTCGTCGAGGGCCGCTTGATGTTCTGCCCTACACACGAACCATTCTGTGTCTTTCAGTTTGAGCAAAGAAGTCAACGGCTGAATTTTCCCTGCCAAATTGGATATGAACCGTCTTCAAAAGTTGACCTTACTGAGGAAGGACTGGAGTTCCTTCTTGGTCCTTAGCGGAGGCGCTACCATAATGGCCGTGGCTTTATTTTTATCTACCTCGATCTCTCATTGGTGAACCAAGAAACCGAGAAAGTTCCCAGCGGTGACACCGAAAGCACATTTCTTAAGGTTTATCTTCAGGCTGTGTGTCCGTATTCGATTGAAAGCTTGCCGGAGATGCTCCACATGGTCGGCTTTAGATGGGGATTTTACAACAACGTCGTCAATGTAGACCTCAACGGTTCGGCCAATTAGGTCGTGGAAAATAAGGTTCATAGCTCGTTGGTACGTCGCGCAAGTGTTCTTCAGGCCGAATGGCATGACCACTCATTCATAAGTCTCGATTGCGCTTGGACATCTGAACGCCATCTTGTGGACATCTTCCTCTGCTATGAAGATTTGGTTGTAACCAGCGTGGCCGTCCATGAAAGACAGGAGCTCGTGCTTCGCGGCTCCGTCCACCAGGAGGTTGGACGTAGGCATGGGATACTCGTCCTTAGGGGTTGTGAGGTTTAGATTTATGTAGTCGGTGCAAACCCTCAAAGCCCCAGTCTTTTTCAAAACTAGTACGATGTTAGCCAACCATTCAATGTACCGAGCCATGCGGATGAAGTCGGCTTTAAGGAGCCGTTCAATTTCCTCTTTGACCTTAAGTTGTACGTCGGTCGAGAATCACCTCGGCGACTGTTGGAAAGGCCTAAACCCCTCCATAATCTTTAGTTCGTGCTCGACCAAACTTCTTGGCAATCCAGGCATCTCATGATAATCCCAAGCAAAACAATCCTTATATTCATGGAGCAAGCCAATAATCTTGGCTTCTAATTCAGGGTTCAAAAGCTGGCTTACAAAAAGAGGCCGTGGTTCGGGCTCGGTCCCTACATTTATTTCTAATAACAGGTCCTGTACCTCGGGGTAGTCATCCTCCATCTCGGCGGGCGCCACTTCCAAGTCGTCAAAGGCTAAAGTGTCTGCCTTATCTGATTCGTGGAGGAATTCGATTAGGTTGATCGGCGAGTTTGGCTGTAAGGATTCCTCCGCCCAATGTTCCAGTAGTCTTTCCAGCAGGTCGGTCACGGCTGCCACTCCCTCTTCTTTACTGGTTTTGGTTGTCATCTAAAGGCTAGTGAGGTCGACCAATACTTTGCATGCCGAATCCTGTCAAACATTCTCGGCGCCTAACTCCAACACTTTCTGGGCCGTTGTCCTGGTTGGTCGGGCGCTTGCATCGTGGCTGGTGAGAAAAACCCATCCAACGTCGTCGTCGTAAATCCGTGCTTGCACAACATTGGTTTCAAAGGATTTTTCGTCAGCAGGATGTATGGATACCCTCTGGCCGTCCCAAAAGAACAACAGTTGTAAGAGGGAGGACGGTATGCATCCGGACTGATGGATCAAGTCACGACCGAGCAATATATTGTAGTCCACACTGGATTCGACTACGTAGAAGGCCGTAACTCTTGTCTGGTCGGCCATGGTGATTTTTAACGGCCATACCCTGATGGTCTTAGATTTATCACCGACAAAGCTGCTCATGACCACGTCGCTGGGGATGAGGTCTGTTGATGCTCAAAATGGTTGGGCCAAGATTGAGTCCAACTTAGTGATGAGGTGTGATGGATGATGAATGAAAGTGAGGACCTTAAGCATGTGTGTAAAGACTTGGGCAAGCGATAAATCTAAAGAAGACAAGATATACGTGGTTCACCCTTAATGAATGGGCTACATCCACGGAGAAGTATGTTCTCATTATAATAGTATATGATTACATTTGTACATGGGGTTGGACCCGAATATAAAGATGACAAGTGAGATGCCCAGGCTAGGGATCTAGAAGAGAGTCCCCGGCCCTAGGGTCTAGCTCTGAGACCCGGATCCTCTTCTAAGTGGAGAGAGGAAGTCCGTCTTCTAAGTGGAGAGAAGTCCCCTTTTCACATGGATATTATTCTCCATTTATAGGAAGGTGAAAGTGGGAGGTTTGCATAGAATTTCGATGTGGGACTTTGTGCAAGTCGTTGTGGTGGTGACACGTGTCATGGTGTTGATGCTGGATATGCTCGGTTGATTATGGTGTAAACAGTAGTCCCCCAAGTTCGCGGTCAAGAAGTAACTTCTGGGTTGGGAACTTGTGAGATTTTATGTAATCATGACAGAGCATTCCAGGTTCAGTAGGAGCCGTAGGTCATTCCCTAGTCCCCCAAGTTGGCAAGCTAGAAGTTACGTCAACGTTGGAAAGGTATGATAAAAGCTGTGTTAGCCTCAGCGATTATTGGTAGCTGGGTACCTGGGCATTTGGCGAGGAAACCAGGTCTGGGCTTTGTGGAGTTGAGCATTGGTAGAGGCCGGGGCCGTTCCACAAGTGCGTACTTGGGCTTAGGAGGCTGGGTGCCTTGATCAGATTTGGTGGTTGGGTGAGCATTGAGGCCTGGGATGCGTTGCTTGCAGTCAATGAGTAGTGCTGATTCGTGGCAGATATTGGTCAGCATGCATTCCCCAATAAAAGCCAGGTGAGATGGTCTCTTCGACAAGATAGAATTTGGTGAGGCCAAGGGGCTGGGCTTTCGACAAGATAGAATTGTGGCATGTGTATAAATCCTTCAGCAAGTCTTAATAAATGGTGAAATACTTTGTGGCATGCGATAAATGTAAAGAAGACAAGATATACGTGGTTCACCCTTAATGAATGGGCTACGTCCACGGAGAAGTATGTTCTCATTATAATAGTATATGATTACATTTGTACATAAGGTTGGACCCGAATATAAAGATGACAAGTGAGATGCCCAGGCTAGGGATCTAGAAGAGAGTCCCAGGCCCTAGGGTCTAGCTTTGAGACCCGAATCCTCTTCTAAGTGGAGAGAGGAAGTCCGTCTTCTAAGTGGAGAGAAGTCCCCTTTTCACATGGATATTATTCTCCATTTATAGGAAGGTGAAAGTGGGAGGTTTGCATAGAATTTCGATGTGGGACTTTGTGCAAGTCGTTGTGGTGGTGACACGTGTCATGGTGTTGATGCTCTTTGTGCTAGTTGCTTTGATGCTAGATATGCTCGGTTGATTATGGTGTAAACAAGGTCCTCTTTTGACTTATCCAGCTTCTTCATCAGGGAATAGGGAAGGATGTTGACCGTCGCCCCACAGTCAACGAAGACCTTGGACACGGGCACACCCTCTACATGAGCCGAGATGTACAACGGCTTGAGGTGTCGGTATTTGTTTGGCTTGTCTCTGGGTATTACCTCGTTAAAAGCTACGGCCAACAACTCTTCCTTTGTTTTTGGCCTTTGATCAAGCTGCTTCTCGGCCACGGCATTATCCAAGCCGTTGGTCTGGCCTCCTGGAGCTGAAAACTCGGATGGTAGCACCAAGACCATGTTCATGCTGACCTTCTTTGGCTCCTACTGGTTTCCCCTACCAGCCTCCTCTTTGACCTCACAGCCGCCCCTGACGAGGGTTTTTTCCTCAACCATCCCGAGGACCTCCTCGTATTCCTCATCAGAGATTCCCAATGTGGAGTCGTCTTCGGCCTCGTGTCCAAAGAAAGGGTCTCCGGGGCCCTCGACCATAGGCCTTGCAGTCCCAGGGGTATCGTCCCTGGACGCTTTGATCTTAGGGGGTCCGAGGTCTTGACCTCCTCCTCGAGGGCTTGTCTAGCCTTAGCTAACGCATCCCTGGCTGTTAACTAGTCGTCCAGACGGCTTACCCGGGCCTTTTCCTCGCTCGTCAGATAGAAGATAGTGTCGGCCGGAGTCACAGTAAAATATTGGCGGAGGTATTCTAAGTTGCTCATGCTAAAAGGGGCCTTGTCCTCCAACCTTCCCTGATCGGGTCGGTAACCTGGCATCCCTCTTGCCCTGGCCTCTCGGTTTGCCTGGTATACGGCCTTAATGGCCGAGTCGGATCCGCTGGTAATGAGGAGCCCCTCCACTTTAGCGTTTTTAAGAGCCAACTCCACGATTTCACGATTCTCGGGGGTTATGCCATATAGGTCGGTGGCCGAGTGGTCCTTATGGAATTCCATGAGAAAGGACAAACCGTTGGCTGAAAAAGGGGGGTCCCTTCCGTGGTAGACGTCGATGATACCCTCATTTGTTTTCTCCAAGGCCGCAGCCTTTGGCTCTACCGACACAGCCGCCACTCCGCGG
This sequence comes from Prunus mume, assembly GCF_000346735.1. The sequence continues at coordinate 14,992,421 of NC_024131.1, forward strand.
GGATAACCGTCCTGCCTAGGGCGCCACGTCCTTGGGGGCTTGATTGTAGGGGGAACGATTGGTACGGATGATGGCTCGTCTGCGGTCGCCCTCTTCTTTTGGCATTTTAATCCCTCGCCCTGGGTCGCCTGTCTCCTGGCCT
>NC_024131.1:14992572-15004734 GCF_000346735.1 Prunus mume
GTCTCTGCATCCTTCTCAACTGGGTTTTTGTCAGCGGCACTGTGCTGCCCCCATGTCATGTATGATACCAACGGTCATCCCATACGACCGGTGGTTTGAAAGTCTTCACCAGCCTAGGAGTAGCTTCGTCTTTGTGGCCCGCCGAGGTACTAGGGCTTTGTGCCCCTAGTCGGTCGAAAACTGCCCTGCTTGCTCACCGACGGTCGTACTGGCCGCCGAATTTCTTCATATGCGGTCAAGATGGCTCAGCGGCCTTCCTTTTGTTCTCTGGTGGTCTGAGCTGATCGATCTCGTACTTGCACCGACTGCACAGTACCGATTCTGGTTTGGCTAACAGCTTCTTTCCTTTTGCCAGCCGATGAACTTCCCTATATTCGGCCTGGAGCTGAGCGTTGACCATGTTGATGACAGGTGGAGGGAATGGCTTGGAGTCGACCTGCATGGCCGCCTTTTTGGGAATTGGAGCCTTCTTTTCGTCTATCAACTTCTGGATGACGTCTCGTAGAACAACACAGTTATTGGTGTTGTGAGACCAAGAACTGTGGTATTTGCAAAACGTCTTTCCTTTGAGCTCTTCGGGTTTCAGAATTTTATGGCCGAAGGACAATTTGACCTTTTTCTCGGCCAACAGTTGGTCAAAGATAGCTTCGGCCCTGGTCAAATCAAAAGTGTAGGCCTTCGTTTCTCGAGTCGCGAACTTGGCGTCAGGAATCTTTGTGCGATTATTTTTGGCCTTGACAAGTCCTTTGCAGACGAATGGTTTGTCTATGCTGACCTCGGCTGAGCTCATCTCAACTTCGTTGATCTTGGCCTCTGTGGGGCCGTCTGCTTCGGCATAGCTGATAACGGGATTCAGATAGTAAGTCCCTTTTAAAGCCGTCCTCTTCTGCACCTTGTTGATCAAATCGTGCATGTCCCGGAATTCAATTCCCTAGAATTTCTTTCGGTATTTCGAATTCCAATCCTTCTTCGGCCATCTTGACAAACTCCCTCTCCGGTAGGTTCGTGCGGCACCAGTTCCTGCACGTTTTGAACCGCTGCAGGTAGTCGCGAGGTGATTCGTCTGATGCCTGGCTCATCCTTGCCAGCTCGGTGACCGTTATTTCTCAGTTGGTTTGATAGAAATGTTCGTGGAATATCTTTTCTATGTCAGACCAATCCCTCACCGAATTCGGTGGAAGGTTTATGAACCATGAGAACGCCGCGCTGGTCAGAGAGTGAACGAATAAACGGAGCCTCTGGGCGTCCGAATTGGCCTCTCCGCATTGGGCCGTGAAGCGGCCTATGTGTTCAACGGAGGAGGTCTGCCCATCCTCGAAGAATAGAATGAATTCTGGCAACCGATAGTTTCGAGGAAGACGGGCTCAGTCAATTTCTGGTGGCTTCCGAGCGTCTTTTGGATACTTTGGCGCTTCCGGGCGTCTCTGAGCCAGGCCGTCCTAGATCATTCGCCGGACGTCTTCGAACCGGAGTCCTTGAGGGGGCACTTCTTACTGGGCAGCAACCGGCCGCGGAACTTGTTGCCTCTCGTTTTGCAGCCTTCTCTGCTGGGCCACTTGAACAGGGGGTTCGGCCGTTGCGACAGAACCGGGCGGCACTAGATACGCACCTTAGGTTTGACCGGGGTGCGCATGTGTTGCTGTTGGAATGGCCGAATCGTACTAAAGGTGGGAGCCTGACGGAAATAACGACGCCTGTAATGGTGAAACGGTCGGATTGCTCTGACCGTACTACTGTGACGAGGCAACGGTCGCGTTGCTTGGGCCAGGATGGGTCTGGACGGCCACGGTGTGAACTGGGCCAAGTTGCTAAACCGTGGAATGCGTGGGGCTGCTTTGCCCCAGTGATACGACCAAAGCATGGAGTGGGCCGTACGCTGCTTCTAGTGGGCAGGTCGGTCCGGGATTCAACCATGTTGGCGTGGATTGCCCCCAGCTATTTGTCAGCAGCTGAGAATGATGGCTGTAGCCTGAAGCTTGGGTGCGGGCAGAGGTGCTGAGGCTGCGCCGTAGGGCTCAAACCTGTTGCGCTCTTGGTTTCGCTGTCCGGTTCTGGGAGGCGTGGCGGACGATGTCACCGGCATCCTCTCTTGAAAGAGCGTCCATAGCTCTGAGGAGAATCTGTCCATTGCGACCAAAAAGGATGTCTATATCCTGTAGGCCTGCTTAGCCATCAGATCCTCCACTACTGCTTGCTCTCCCATGGACTCGGCCGCATGATCCGTCATTATTGGAACGCTGGCCGAGATTCTGACCGCGTGTTCAGTCTCGATGATAGTGATTGGTGAGGTGGACTTAGGAGCCTCATAAGTCATTTCGACTGTTTTGTTTTTGAGCTTTGCCTGTGCCCTAGTTTCCACCATGAGTTTTTGACAAGTACCCCACCGGGTGTGCCAAAAGTGTTGGGGGCGCAAATCTCACGGTCTGATGCTCCGAGCCGAGGGGATGTGCATTAACACGTGACGTCCTTCTTTTGGATACAGTGTGGTTGTGCGCGGGCGTGCCAGCATGGTCTACCGTGCATCAAGATGGTTGTGCGCGGGCGACTCCTGATCAAATGATTGTGGCCGAGAGAGGAACTGATCTCGGCCGTCAGGTTCACGGCCTGAGCTACAAGACCGTTTAATGGTGGTGTTGGTGGCGGGTTTTAGGCGGTGCTCCGGCGCGTTGCTCAGAGAGCGACGGTCGTATGATATATGGGGTGAATGAGATGACAACAGAGATGGTGCTTCGGCGCCTTGAGAATCAAGGGTCGTATGATATATTGATAAATAGATTTTCCTTACAATCTACCAGTACTCCTAAGAAAGCAAATAAAGGTATTGAAAGTGCATTATAGGAAAATATAATTTGCTCCGTGGGAGGCTTTTGGTTTGGTGTTTGAACCCCTTGAATGTAGTCTTGAGTTTAGTATTTATAGGGGGAGTCCTGGAGGAACAATCGAGGCTGAAAAGATCTGCGTGGAGGAGCCTGATCGGGGCACGTGGGTAGTCAAATCGGCATTTGGGATCGTGAAGCATGGTGGCGTGACCCCCATGGATCCGGGTAAATCTCAACCACCGCCCTGATCGTGGGTTTTGCCCCCTTGGCCGTGGGAATGCATTTAATGCCCTGGTCTGGTGGTTGGTGATCTGACCTCAAGTTGTAAGCATACTTGTGAGAATGTTTGTGCCTTACCACTCTGATTTCTATTACCAAATCCTGACTTCAGTCACTTCCCCTCTCCCCTCGTGTATTAAATGCTTCTTGTGACTAGTGGGCTTGCTGCTATAGTCAGAGGCATTACTTCATTAAATGGGGCGTGGAACCCTGAGGCCACGTGGCGGTTTGACCGCAGTATCTTCGTCCATGTCATTTACGGCCCTCGGCTTTGGCCCATAATACCGCGGTCGCGAGGTAGAGAGGATTCTGCCTTCGCAGCTTTTCTTTTGTTTTCAGGAAGGCGAAATGCCTAACGAAACGTGGCCGTTTCAGTTCATGAGTAGGTGCTAGGGCCGAGAGGAGGTCCCTTCGGTCAGTTTATGACCGTGATTTACTAGGCACAAACAGATGGAAAAGCTTCATCTCCATGGCTACTAGGATGTCAAAGCGTCCTAGCTGCTGCCTTCTTCTCTCCCTTTGTTACTCTCAACTCTCCCTCTCTTTGTGTACAATTTGATGGAATATGAATGAGTATGCTCCCCCTTTTAGCTCTTTGGAGACTCTCTATTTATAGGCACAAGAGTTAGGTGAAATCAAATTATACAATTGAGTCCACCAAGCACACCTACTTCACCTAACACACCAATGCAATTGAAAATTAGTTCACCAACAACACCCACTTCATCTTCTTTATTTCTTGTGGTTGCTGGAAATCTCCTTCCTCGCCATCAATAACACCTCATGCTTAGGTCAAAATGTCCAAGCACACTTAGCTCATCCTTAGGTCAACATGACCATCAACTTCATGGGCTCAAGAATTGGGCTTCCCTTAAGCACATGACAACTTTGAGCCCTCCATCTTGAAGTTCAAAATGTCATTTTTCCAACCACATTTGGCAACACAGAGAAAAGTCCTCCTGAGCATGGTTCAGTTTTGGGTGGGCTGACCACTCCATATGATTCCAATTAGGCTCCATTTTGGATATGTTGTAGTAAAGACCCATTGGACCAACGTTCATGAAGGATGTCTCCTCATCCAAGCTGTGTAGATCGCTGCAATAAGGCCTGTAATGTGACCTACGAAACTGGACTGACAAAGGAGTGTAGCCTAAATTGGGGTTGTCTTTAAGCTCTTCTTCCATTCATCCAAATCAGGCCTTAACTTGCTTGAATTGCATGAATTATGCTCTCTTGCTCTATTAACCTACAAAACCACAAAGAGAGGTAAATGACTCAGAATTCTAAGAAACTAAGCGAAAGGGCTAAGTAAATAGGGCATGTATATGTATGAAATTATGAGCTTAACAATCACCGTTTGGAAAGCAGAGTTTGGCCAGCCCAGCAATGCCCCTGCACACACAAATCGAGGATTCGACAATTCTCCAAACCACTGCCGAAGCTAAGCTTCTAACTCAGATCACAACATTATGGCAAGACATGGCGAAAATGCAGCAACACAACAACATCCTTTTGTCCAAAGTAGATGAAACACATAAGCAGCTCAATCAATAGCTAACTCACCAACCAATCTTTCCAGAGCATGCGCGCTCCCAATGGGTAAAGGAAGGGAAATGGTGTGATGAATGCCGCACCCGCCCCTTCCAAGCATCTAATTGTCATAGCTCCCAAAAACAAAGAGACCCAGTCATCCGTCTCCTTATACAGAAGGTTCAGAAAATGGAAGATGACTGGTTCCATTCTTAAGAACCCGCATGGAATAAGCCTCGGGCAGGACCATCTACAGAACATAAGCAAGATTAGGATGCAAAGACTCTGCACATACCACTCTACATGGGAGTCGAGGCCCCTTTGATCACCTATACATATTCTAGTAGGCACTGGGATGCAAGAGTCTCAGCGACGAAGGGCGTTGCCTCCTATTCCCATCCACGCTTACCAGAGAAGCATTCAATTGGTTTTATCGATTGGAGCCAAGTACGGTAGATTCCTTTTACGAGTTAAATAGATTTCCTTAACCATTTCATGATCCAGACGCACCGCTTATATTCGGCTGACAATTTATACATCATTCGGCAACAGGATGACGAACCTTTATGAGAGTACACCGCTCGATTTAGCTATGATTGCTCTCGATGCTAGGAAACCGGCGATAGGGCAACCTTCGGCGCCTTCAAGAGTGGTATTTGGTCATCCAACTTCTGGTAAATGGTGCATAGTAGCAATTGGCATACCTATGACGAGTTGATGAAGCAAGCTGCCATCCATGCAAAAGCTGAACACTTCAATTCAAAAATTGGGCCCTCGGTTTGGCAGGGAAAGTCGGATCAATGGAAATTCTCAATACAAAAACTTCTGCATACTACCTCTGATAAATCTAGTAGTTATCAGCCTAGCCATAAGCGTAAAGACGATTTTCAGCCTCGGCAGGAAGGCTACAAGAAGAACAAAGGAAAGTATAATCACAACCCTCATCGAGGATCACTATCGAACCATGACCAAAGGCAGGAAGTCTTTACCCTGCTTAACACTTCATACGATGTCGTCCTCATGAATGAGCATGATATCTTTCCCAAACCAACCAACCGAAAGCCTAATCTACAGGATAACAAGGACACGGGCAATTTTGCCAGTATCACCAACACAACAGCCATGATACCGAACAGTGTATTAGTCTGAGAAAGATCATCGAATGCCTAATTCGGGAAGTGATAGGATTTTTAGTACCTATGCAAATAGGGTTAAAATCACATAAAATACTTGCAAGAATACAAGGCTATTGTAGTATAGATGCTCATGCAAGGTCGTTCTCTTCAATGACTATTTAGCAATTTATGTAAAAATAATTTCCAATTAACTACCTAAAATTAAAAGTTGAGAAAGGTGATAATGAGGTTGTTTGATACTAAAAACAAATTTTAAACAAAAACAATTACGATTGAATGAAAGAGTTTTAAATACCAATTTATAAAAGCACTAGAGTTTCACCATCACCTCGCAATCCTATAAATTTTTACCAATTACTTATGATTTGCACATGTCACTTTGAAGGTTAGGTTTTCCTAATATATATTCACTACTACAAAAAAGGCAAAAGACGACGGGAATTCACCGTTGTGTATTCGGTTTTCAAACTGTCGTGAAATCGACCGACATCTATTTGGGTGTCAAACCATGACGCTAAATCACCATCGTTGTTAAAACAAACAACGTCATTAACAAATAATAACCGACGTCTTTGTAATGGAAAAAGAGATAAAAGAAACAGTCAAGGATGAGAATAGACGACCAATTATAACAAAAAAAACGTCCTTAAAAAGGAAACATATGACATATATTAACAGAACATGGCCGCAAGATATACATACAACGACGAAAACTAAAACTCACCGCCGTTAAATATACCTTTCACGACAAATAAAAATATGACGTCTTTAAATACATAATCGACGACGTTATTAACTCCTACTATGTCACTACATTTTCAACAACCGTCGTGAAATGAATTTTCCACTTCGAGTTTTCTATTAATGATGACGTGGAAATAGATGTATGGGTCATTACTTATGACCCATATATTTAAACTGACGACGTTGTACTGATAAACAATGTCGGTTCCAAATAAATGAGAGCCGTATTACAGAATTTATACGTCATCTTTTAAAATATAATTGTCGTCTAATAAATCTGAGACAACAATGTTTCTCAGTCCACCGCCGTGTAAAATAGTTTTAACGACACGATCTGAAAATAAACGACGTGGAAAATATGTTGGGGTCATTACTTATGACACATTAATTTATAAAGACGATGTTGTCGTCAATATACAATGTTGTTATCATGCAAAAGACAGCCGTGTTTCATAATTTATATGTCATCATTAACAAAATTACCGTCGTCTAATTCCTATGAGACGGCGTTGTTTATCCGAAATTTGCTGTGTAAAGAAATTTTAACGACATTATCATAAGAAAAGAGATGTGGATACATTCATATAACGTTCTTTTTGTAAAGGAACGACGTCCAAATATATCTTAACATCGACAAGTTTACTAATGGATTTAAAATACCGTCGTGAATTCATCATTTTCCACTTCGTTTATGAAAGAACATGCGACGTGGTAAAGTTAAGACGACGTCGTCTTTTGTAATGTTCAGGTTAGATATCTTGTCTTTTAGACGTCGGTATTATGGGATTGGAGTCGTGTTATTTGGAATTACATGACAGCTCTTTATGCTTCTCCGACGTGATATCCTTAATAACTGTTTCACAATAGCGTCGTGGTTCTTCTTTTTTACGTTGCTTTAAGACGTCGGTAAATATATTGCGGTCGTTGAATGCTCCAAAATGTTGTTTTTTATTAGAACAGACGTTTGTTTTTCACATTTTTATCAAGACCGTCGTGTTTGTAATCTTGAACCATTATTTTTTGTACTGATTGTTTTGTGGCCAAAACTTGTATAATGAAAGTGAAGAAATCACATTACAATATATTACAAAATTAATGTCATACACTGCCAATTACATAAGCATCATTCAATCCATATATCTTTACACTCATCTCGAATATTTTGACTCCCAAACTCACCCACTAGTTCATCAAATGTGTCAACATTTGGCATCCCTCTAGTAAATGACTCACACTCAATTCTCACATCACCTAAGACATCATCATCACCAATAACGTCATTGGGTCGTCAACAAAAAAATACTTGTTTGACTCGAGAAGCCAAAACAAATTGGTTATACCTATGTCCACAAAAAATACTTGTCGACTACAAGACCAGAAGTACTATCTATCTAATCACACCTAAAGATTGGGATTGTAAACTTTTGGTAGTCAAGGTCCCAAATTTCTTGAATGACACCATAGAAACCCATATTTGAGAGAATTCGGTTTTTATCCTTGGCTACGCAACTTGCATGGTATGTGCAAGTAAATAAAATCCACTATTTTGAGTTGTCCGCACATCATCTTGTGCCTTGATGTTAAATTTAATACTTTTAATAAGATAGCTCTTATATGATGGCACTGCCATGTTTGGACCAGCTGCTAGCCACCTTAAATTTTCTGATACGCCATGATTGTCTTCTTCATTAAGTTCACTTTGAACCTGCAAATTAATCATATCTTAATTTAATCTGAAAATTAAAAGTCCAATATGTTATTCAATAACATATACCTTGAAGCGTAGCCATTGAATGAAAGTGCTATTGTGCTTATCCTGCAGCCACTTTGTTCTCTTTCTAAATTTTGGATAAGTGGTCTGGATGTGGATCATATGTTGCCTACATGACACACAAAATTCAAGTATTACGGTCCCAAACATATAAGATAAACATAAGAAATAATTTAAAATGGAAACTTAAAGAATAAAACTCATACGTACTCGATATAAGGTAGGACTTCCTCCGTATTCTCCAAGACATATAGATGTGCTTGGTTCAACAGGTCCCAATCAACAACGCTCACTGTGCATCCTGATAATGGCTTTGAAACTCCCATCTTTTGGCTTGAAGGCACTCCAACTGTACTAACATCAGATAAATGCTCGGTACAAAACTCTACAGCTTCTTCAGCTATATACCGCTCAGCAATGCAACCTTCGGGACAAGTACGATTCTGAACATACCCCTTTAGCACTTTCATATATCTTTCAAACAGATACATCCATCTAAAATATACTGTCCCACATAGACGTACTTCTCTGACAAGATGTACTACTAGATGAACCATAATATCAAATAATGAAGGGGGAAAGTACTTCTCAAGCAAACACAAAGTAACTACTACATCTTCTTCCAACTTATCTAGCTTGGAAACATCAACAGTCTTTGCACATATAGCATTGAAGAAGAAGCACAAACGAGTTATTGCATACCTTGCAGGCTTCTCCAAAACAGAACGAATTGCCACAGGGAGCAATTGTTGCATTAAGGTATGACAATCATGTGATTTAAGGCCAAGAAGTCTTGAATCTTGTAAAGATACAAGATTTTTTATATTTGAAGAATAACCTTCAGGGACCTTCATACCATAGAAAGAATTGCAAACCTCTCTCTTCTCTGCTCTTGACAAATTCCAAGGCCCGGGAGGCAAACGAGTACGTCTTTCTCCATACTCGGGTTGCAAATCAGTTTTGACCCCCATGTTCAATAAATCTAATCGAGCAGCAATCCCATCTTTATTTTTTCCAGGTATCTCCAGCAATGTACCAATGATACTATCGCAAACGTTCTTCTCAATGTGCATAACATCTAGGACATGCCTCATAGGAATGTATTTCCAATACTCGAGATCAAAGAATATTGATTTCTTCTTCCAACAAACTCTGTCACCATCTTCAACCATATGCAGCACTTCTTCTCCGGTTAATGGCTCAGGAGGCGTGCCATATTCAGGTTTCCCATTAAAAGCTGCACGTTGCCTCCTCTATGGATGATTGATCGGTAACCATTTTCTATGCCCAATGTAACAAATTTTGTGGCCATTTTTCAACCTGTGACTAGGTGTATCATCGCCGCATATTGGACAAGCTTTATATCCTTTAACAACACAACCAGATAAGTTTCCATAGGCGGGGAAATCATTAATTGTCCACATTAATGCAGCTCTGAGTGTAAAGTATTCTCCATTATGTGCATCATACACTCCTCCAATCCCATCCCACAAAGATTTTAAATCATCAATCAAAGGCTCCAAGTAGACGTCTATATCATTTCCGGGCTGTTTAGGACCGGAAATCAATAAGGTCAACATCATGAACTTTCGTTTCATGCACAGCCATGGAGGGAGATTATATGTAACTAAGATAACTGGCCAAACACTATATCTGCTACTTAGAGAGCTGTGAGGATTGAATCCATCAGATGAAAGAGCCAATCTCAAGTTTCTCGGCTCATTACCAAACTCGGGCCATTTATCATCAAGAAGTTTCCAAGACGGGGAATCCGCCGGATGAGACATCTGACTATCAGTTGATTTTCTAGCAGCATGCCAAGTCAAACTCTTAGCTGTTCATGTGATCGAAACATCCTTTTAAACCTTGGAATTGGAGGAAAATACCACACCACCTTCCCTGGCACACCCTCTTTCAAGATTGAATCTTTGCCTTCCTTCCACCTTGAGATACAACAAGTAGGACAATTAGTTGAATCTTCATACTCATTCCTATACAAGATGCAATCATTGGGGCATGCGTGCATTTTCTCATAACTCGGCCTCAATGCACACAAAGTCTTTTTTGCCTCATACATAGAGGCCGATATTGTATTTCCTTCTGGAAGCAAATCGCCTTGAAGTATCAATAATTTTGTAAAACAGACATCACTCATCCCATGTTTTACCTTCAAATTATATAACTTCACTAATGCTGATAACTTCGTGTACTTTCTACAACCAGGGTACAATGGTTGATCTCCATCCCCAATCACATTGGCAAACTCATAAGGATCAGATCCAAAATCACCAAAATCATTATCATCCATCTCTATTTCTTCAGACACAAAACTGTACCTACTATGGTCATCATCTTCTTCAACATTTCTACTAGCATTAGTAGTTGCTTCCTAAGGTTTTCCGTGAAATGTCCAATTCTTATAGCTTTGGTCAACTCTATTAAAGTATAAGTGATCCCTTATAATTCCAACCCCAAACAATTTCAAATTAACACATTTAACACATGGACAACGGATATGTGTTGTAGTTAGAAGATTTTCTACAGAAAAGTTCAAAAATGCTTCCACCCCTAATTCATATGCCTTCGATCTTCTATCCGAGTGCATCCATGACTTATTCATCTCTAATACTATACCCTATTATCTATAATAAAGTGAAAAGACAAGCAATGACTATCACTATAGTAGATTATATAAAGTTTTAATAGCAAGTAATATACCACACAGACGATGGTTTTTAAACAAAAATAGACGTATTTGACATATATAGACGATGGGTTTTCAACAAACGTCGTCTAATTAAAACCACGACAGTAGTTAAAGAACACCGTCGTGTATAAGTAATACAGACGACGGTTTATGAAAAAACCGTCGTCGTATGCCTAAAAACGCCTTGATATCCCAGTTTATTTTCAAGAACCCGAAACCCTATTAAGAACACAACGTATACATTAATTTTTATGTTGGGTATTAAGCATGAAACCAACATATACTAAGCATGAAAATAATAAATCCATTCCCTATTCAACATAATAGAGAGTGATCATGAAAACATTAAACAGAAAATCCATGAACCCATACCTCCAACAACATTATTAAAAGATCGCAAAACATATATCTAAAACCCTTTAACAAAACAACATAATATCATTCAATGAATTTAAAAGGGGAAGATAAGGGTTTGTATTTACAGGTTGGCAGAGCTCACAGATTATGGCCTACTTGGATTCGACGGAGTCTGGAGAGCCCAACTTTGAATTAGAGATTAAGTGAGAGAGCGAAATGTTATGTTGCGCGAAATTTGAAAATTTTATGGTTCAAGGTTACAAGTATAAGACTTAGAACGAAATCTGAAAATTTTAGGTCGCGTGAAATTTTTTTGGAAAGCGCGCTCTTTAAAACATCGACGGAAAAAACAACCGTCGTTAAAATTTCACTTTAAACATGACGCTTATTACATTAATGACGTCGTGGTAAAACTATGCACGACGTAAAATCAAACAGCAGTCGTCAAAACTAAGAGAAACCATGGTGAAAGTTTTACCAGAACCGACGTAAATACATTATTCCACGACTCAAACACTGAACTTAACGCCGTTTATTTTAAAGAAACCACGTCGTCTGTTGAACCAATAGCGTCATTTGAATAACCTTTTACGTTTTTTTTAAAATCGATGACGTTGTTATTCGTGTACAACGTCATTTTAAAGAAACATAAACATCATCGTCAAAAAAATAAACATCGACTGGAAACATAAATACCGTCGTTAAAAAATAATACCCTAAACCCTAAACCCTAAATTAAATATTACTAAAATATAATTTTATAAAAGGGTTTATGGTTTTACAGCCTAATATATAACAAACATAAACCGTAAACCCCAA
>NC_024131.1:15008963-15019251 GCF_000346735.1 Prunus mume
GCAATAAATAAACCACCGACGTCTTATGCTATAATTACAAAAAACAGAGTAGCGATTCCAAATTCAGACCTGTAACGACGTTTTTAAAACATCTCGACGTAGTAATATCATTCAAACGACGCAATAAATAAAACACCGACGTCTTATGCTATAATTACAAAAACAGAGTAGCGATTCCAAATTCAGACCTGTAACGACGTTTTTTAAAACATATCGACGTAGTAATATCATTCACATGATGCAAAATATAACATAAGACGTAATAAGAATTATCATGGCAATACAGAGTTTAATAAAAATTTAAAACAGAGTGAGTAGGCTTACAATTAATTTTGCTTTCTCTGCCACCTTTGGATCAGGGATGTTACCATCTTTGTCTTGTCTAGCTTTCTTCCATAAGGTAGATCGATCAATTTCTACCCGAGGCATGGTTTCCTCCAGTTGATCCTCCAAATCAGCATATCCTTTTGGAGGCAATCGATGATTGTACTCAAGTTTCTCCCTAATCTTTGAATGTTGAGAATGCATAGACACTAATTCTTGGGATAACCTTGAAGCTACAAAGGCATCCCATTTCTGCTTTCTCTATGAATTTATATAGTTCTGGGGGTTGGCTTAATTTCTCCCTCTCCTTGATGTATGGAATGTAACACCCCGACTACAAGTTTATTGCCTATTTTAATTTATTTAAGTAGAATTACGAATTTACCCTTGGGATAGGGGTAATTTGGTCATTTCTTATCCAAAAGGAATTTGGGAATTCCGGCTATATTATTGCGTAGAGCACAACGAGATGAGTCCGTAGACACGTAGTGGGCTCGAATCGGAATTGTAACGAGAGAGTTACGATCGAATGAAACTCAGTGGCACGATCGTAATTATTTGGAAAAAGGATTTTTGATAAAAAGTCAGATTTGCCCTCAGCTCTCTCTCTCTCTCTCCTGCATACGCTCTCTCTCTCCCCGACCAGATCACTCTCTCTCTTTGATTCTCTCAACTCCGGCCACAGCAAAGGCCGGCACCGGTCCCGTTAGCTTCATCTCGACGTCCCGGTCATGACCCATCCCTTCTCCCGGCCGAAAAGCTTGAGAATTGCTGGCTGTTTCGACTGGTATGAACCGGGGTATTCCTGGCGTTGCGCCGCCTCCTCCGCCGCCCAATCTCAGTGAAACATGTATGGTTCCTCACCCATTTTGCGAGCTCTAGTTGCCTGTTGGGTAGGATTGGATCAATTTTTAACGCAGATACTCAATTTAGAACCTAGGTTTTTGGCCGAATTTCGGGTTGAAATCCCAGCCACTTGCCGTTCGAATTGGACGTTGCCGCAGTTGAATAAGTTGCTCCACTCGTCGAATACTAGCTGGAGCAGGAAGGGTGGCTCTCAATTTGGAAGTTTTTCGGCGATGCGATATCGCTTTGGGCCACCACGCGATGCCTGAGCGCGTGGCGGCGCGTGGGCACTGTAGAAAAGGGCATTGTGTCCTGATGTGATCTCCTGGTTTACATGAGCACGTGGGTTCTTTCGGATTCCAATTCAGTTGACGTTTGAACCCCGAACGGACTACACATATTGTACGTTATTCGGGTTCGCTAGGTTTGGACCGTTGGATGGTCCTTAATTGATAATATGTTATTCTAGACATTCCTAGGATCGTGTAGGATTCGACAGATCGTAAAATGGAGTCCCGGATACTCCGGAAATGCCAACCCTAGGGCTAGGATTTTAGTGACCGTCCAATCGTGCGATTGTGAGCGATCTGACCGTCTGATCTGGACCAAACTTGCAGGACATGTGTCCTAGACCAAGTAGAACCTATAAGAACTTTCAGATCAAAATTTGGAGGTCGTGGGCCCTGCGGGCCCGTTTGACCAAGGGTGGGTAGTTTGACCCCGAGATTGACCGTGAGACTTCCTAGGTAGTGTTACCTTCTTAGGAAGATTAAAATGACCGTAATGACGGGTCTTGATTGTATGTTGGTTATGTGGGATTAGGATATTAGTTACGGTCCAGAATTTGGGGATTATTGATGCTATTCCAGGGTTGAGGTTTATGAAATAGAGGTTTATATTTATATATAATCATGTGTGTATACAAAGGTATAAAAGAGTTTAGATGTCAATTTGGAGTGTTATACGCACTACCCTATGTACCTCCCCGGATATTGATTACCCTGTGTAAGTACCGTCCTGTGATATTGTGTTGAGGTCGCACGTGTCGTAGGAGTAGCTAGCGTGTTGACAGACCCCATATGTGGTCGGGCACGTCCCAACGTATGAGGAGTGATATGTGATATTGTGTGAGGTCACACGTGTCGTAGGAGTAGCCGGCGTGTTAACAGACCCTATACGTGGCCGGGTGCGTCCCGACATATGAGGGGATTATGTGATATGCTTGTGAGGTCGCACGTGTCGTAGGAGTAGCCGGCGTGTTGACAGACCCCATACATGGCCAGGTGTGTCCCGATGTATGAGGGGTGATATGTGATATTGTGTGAGGTCACACGTGTCGTAGGAGTAGCCGGTGTGTTGACCGACCCTATATGTGGCCGGGTGCGTCCCGACGTGTGAGGGGATTATGTGATGTGCTTGTGACGTCGCACGTGTCTTAGGAGTAGTCGGCGTGTTGACAAACCTCATAATTGGCCAGGTGTGTCCCGACGTATGAGGGGTGATATGTGATATTGTGTGAGGTCACACGTGTCGTAGGAGTACCCGGTGTGTTGACCGACCCTATACGTGGCCGGGTGCGTCCCGACGTATGAGGGGTGATATGTGATATTGTGTGAGGTCACAGGTGTCGTAGGAGTAGCCGGCGTGTTGACAGACCCCATACGTGGCCCGATGCATCCCGACGTATGAGGGGTGATATTGTGATTGTGTTGAGGTCGCACGTGTCGTAGGAGTAGCCGGCGTGTTGACAGACCCCATACGTGGCCGGGTGCGTCCCCACGTATGAGGGGAGATATTGTGATTGTGTTGATGTCGCACGTGTCGTAGGAGTAGCCGGCATGTTGACAGACCCCATGCGTGGCCGAGTGCGTCCTGTCGTATGGGGAGTTATTGATATTGTGTTGAGGTCGCACGTGTCGTAGGAGTAGCTGGCGTGTTGACAAACCCCATACGTGACCGGGTGCATCCCGACGTATGAGGGAATATATGTGACATGATGATGAGTTCCCACGTATCGTAGGTTTATCCGACGTGCGGATAGGCCCCATACGTGACTTTGGATGTTCCGGCGTATGGGGAGATTTTGTGAGTATTGTTGAGTTGTGATTTAGAGGAAAAAGGGTTTTAGTGAAAGAACTACGTGTGGCTTGATCCCTCAGTAAGGGTACGTAGGCAGCCTGAAGTTACTAGGTGCAGCCGTTGGTTAAACTTTGCTTTTGTATGTTATGAGTGTGGTGCGGACCTTGTCATTGGTCCTGAGATTCAGGTAAGAACTAGAGGTGTGCTTATTAGGAGGTTAAATCTTTGTATGTTGATTAGAGTGGGCGTTTATAAATAAGTTTGACATGGTTATATGCATTGTTTAATGCATTAATTGGATTTAAGAGCATTGCTGGCGAAATATTAGAAGGCCGGAGGCCATTTGTGTGAACTGCGTGTTGTTATATTGTGCATGCTGCCAGTTGGTGTTATTAAATTGTGTTTTATGCAGGTTGAACATTTGGGGAATGTTCAATTTACAAGGGAGACTTTGCCGAATTTTTGGCAGAAAGTCTCGTGCCCCTACTCCTTTTTAAAAAAGGAGGTTACAGTCTAGTGAGTGGGCCCGACATTGGGGTGATATCGGGGTTTCCACAGGATTCGTCTCGGGTTCCGGGAAATTCGGGGCGTGTCCTGTCATGGAAGGATATAATGCCTCGTTACTGTAGACTTGAAATCCTTCCATTTCTTGGCAACAGAAGATAACACCAGGTTCTTGCCCCCTTGACCTACCACAAAAGCCATGTCAACGGCTTCCCAAATCTGCTCCTTTATATCCTTGGGGATTTCAGCCCATTTCTTGTCCACAAGTGGGACTCTGGAGCGTGCCAACACACCAATGTAGGACTGGATCTCAGTATGTGTAGGGCCACATCCTTCCCCCCTTTTATTGTACTCAACAACTGGCTTGATTTTCTGAAATTTTCTCTTCACAACACGAGGCATTGTGCTCATACCTCGACCTGACTTTGAATCCTCAGAAATTGTTGTCGTGCTGGCTGGTTCTGTCTCAGTAGATGAAACAAACTTCATCTTCTTCAAGGACTTGTCTTGAGGAGTTACCATTCCAAGCTCCTTACCTCCATTTTTTTTCGAGCCAGAGTCCTTACTTTGTTCTTGAGAAACCATGATTACAAACAAATCAAACCTGCAAGTGAAAATATTTTAGGAAAAAATTAAGAACACAAACGACGGTTATTCATAAAACACAACGTATGATAAGATTTTACATGACACAATAACATAACATCAGACGTAATAAATGTTTAAAACGATGGTACTTAAACAACGACGAAACAATATAAAAGAAGACGTAATAAGAACTTATTACGGTGATATTTACACTTTGTCGTGATATTTAAATTCAAATAACTTTAATATTAATATAACGTCGTGGTATTAACATTCACACGACGTGAATAATAAGATACCGTCGTCTATATAAAATTTCAAACCCTTCTTTCTTTGTCTGTGAATGTTTGATTGCAGGTTTGATTTCTCTGAACCATGGTTTTTGTTTTTCCTAATTTGATAAAATACAAAGACAAAGAAAGAAGGTTTTGGAATCTTATATAGACGACGGTATCTTAATATAACGTCGTGGTATTAACATTCACACGACGTGAATAATAAGATAGCATCGTCTATATAAGATACCAAACCCTACTTTCTTTTTCTTTGTATTTTATCAAATTAGGAAAAACAAAAACCATGGTTCAGAGAAATCAAACCTGCAATCAAACAAGCAAATAAAAAAACAACGGTCATTTTAAAAACAACTTAGATCAATTTTCAGACAACGCTAGGACGACTGACGAAATGTCGTGGTCTACATATTTAACCACGTAAATAAGAAGCTATCGTTGTCTTATTTAGTTGAAGTAGTTGTGTTCAAAGTTGGAAACTTTCCCTCTTTGTCTGTATATTTTATCAAACTTGGAAAGAATTAAAATGATTTTGGCCAGAAAAAAGGTAAAAAGATTTTCAAAACAAAAACCGTATGAGCATGCAAAACAGCAACAAAAATAGTAAGATTTTGCGTGCAATGAAAGCTTCCTCTCAGAGTTTGATGTTTAAGTTTAGAGACGATGACGAAGACGAGAGAAGACGATGAGATACACTGACAGTTCTCTGACAAGGGAAAAAGATGAAAAGTTTTCTCTCGGAGATTGAAATTTATTATCGGGTTTGGAAACAGTGCATGTGTAAGTCAGGTAGACAAAAAGTTGAATATATACACAAACCGTTTCATAAAAATAAGACGGCGGTTGACAGAGAACGATGACGTATAAATAAAAAACTACGACGATAATTTGAACTTAGGACGTGGTAAATAAATACGACAGCAGTGTTGTAGGTACCGTCGTAGTAAACTCCAAAATAAAAGTCGATAAATTAATATCTCGCGTCATGGTACAAGGATTTAACACGTCGTTTTTTTGTAATATACCGACGTGGATTTTTATAATATACGACGTATATTAAATAATAACCGACGTTGATTTTACAATTAAACAACGATTTGTGTGTAAGGACCGCCGTGGGTTTTAAAAGTTATTGTATAAATTTGTCGCTTTCTTTCAGTTTCAGTTTTCATTTAGGTTTCCAAGTTCTTCCTCTCTCACAGACACTCTCTCTCACATCTCAAAGACAATAATTTGGATGTCTTTCTCAAAGAGAAATGGAGCTTACTCTCCAACAAATCTATGTCCACAAGAAGAAGCTTGTCATCTAGGCTTCTCACTTCTATAGGAGACTTTAGTGCTTTTGATTAATCCTTGCTTTCCATCAAAAGAGTTGCAAGCCTGGCCTCCACTCGCTGTCGAAGGAAAGTTCGCTTCTCAGCACAGGTCCACTGCGCCATTCCTTTGCAAAGGAAAATCTGAAGATCAGATGTGCCTGATCCTCTGCTCGATTTTCTTGGCTAAGAAGATCTGTCAGATTTGTGATAGCCTGTTCCTTTATCCGTAGAGCTTCAGAAGAAGAAGATGGGTTTTCAAGAATGCGATAAAGAATAGAAATGGCTTCAGATGGCCTCTAAAGCCTGAGCAATTGAATTTGTAAAGACATTGTCAATGCTTTGAACTATCCAAGTCCTGCAGAAAGAGAACAGACCAAGCTATTAAAATTGAAACAACGACGGTTTTTTGTTCTACCGTCATCTTTTTTGGTCGTCTTTTTTGTCGTCGTAGTATATTAAAGTAAGATGGCGGTAGGTTTATAATTACCGACGTAGATTATTTTTGTTAAACGTCGTTAAGTGTAATATAATCGACATGGATTTTATTTTTTAATTATAAATAGAGTTTTTTTTCCCGAGTTCTTTCAGTTTTAGTTTTCAATTACAGTACGTTATAAATAGAGTTTTTTTTTCCTGAGCAAATTTAAAATGACGAAAATTAATGTTCTAGAATTTGTAAAGTTTCTTGTTTGGGTGACTGATTTAAATCAAATACGAATATAAAAACAAGGACAGTTTTTTGTTCTACCATCGTCTTTTTTCACTAAGACGACGCAATATATTTGTTTCGCGACGTGGATTCGTTTTGTTAAACGTCGTTAGGTGTAATTTAACCAACGTGGATTTGATTTTTTAATTATAAATAGAGTTTTTTTTCACGAGTTCTTTCAGTTTTAGTTTTCAATTAGGGTTTCAACTTCTTCTTGCCCTTTTCTCTGTCTCACCTCACCTCTTAGAAGGCAATTGTTTGGATGTTGGTGTGTGTCTATGTTTTGTGTATCTGATTCGCAAACATATACACATCACCAATTTTCAAAAAATTGTCTATCTGATTGCAAATCTGTGGCTGCTGTCGTGAAATTTTAGGAGGCAATTGTTTGGATGTTGATGTGTGTGTGCGTTTGTGTAGATACACAAATGCACACACATCATCAACTTCCAAAAAATTGTCTCTCTGATTGCAAATCTGAGGCTGCCATCGTCAAATTTCAGAGGCAATTTTTTGGATATTAATGTGTATGTGCGTTTGTGTATCTCAAAGACACAAATACACATACATCATTAACCTCTAAAATATTATCTTTCTGGTAAGATTATGATGAGGAATAGAGTTCCATCTGGTAAAATTTCGTAACCCTTGGGATCTCAGAAAAATTTGATTATGTCGGCGGTTTTCTATATAAACCGTCGTGGTTATTTCAATTCTTGTCATTAAGTTGATCTACCAACGTAGGATAACAAAATCCAAGAAATAAATTGTTAAAAAAAATTCTTATTAAGACGACGGTTTAAATATAAGGTCTGACGTATAAAGTAAATAAATACGATATTAAATTTTATAATACGTCGTTAAATGAAAAACCCCAAATGTAGTGAGAGTTAAAGATACCGTCATAGAACTATATGAGAAAGATGTCGATATATTTATCTTTGCCGTAGTTGTACATTAATTTAATATGGCAGTATTTTGTATTATACCACCGTGGATTTATTTGTAATTATACGGCGCCTTATACGAAAACTTGGTCGTGTTAATTTCTGAGTAAAAACAGCGGCTTTTTTTGACATCGTCGTCTTTACTTTCTATGTCGGTCTATTCATAACTTCTGCCGTTCTTTGTTGGCTTAGATTTTACTCAGCGGAAATCCTATTTCAATAAGACGTCGATTTTTTAATTAGGTGCGTCGTTTTTTAGGAACAACCATTGGAATCTCCATTTTTTAGGTGTCTAAGGTGTTATTACACGGCGGTTTTATAGAACCGTCGTCCTTTAAAAAGCAACGATGGTTTTCCCTTAAACCGTCATTTTTTTCTGGTCGTCTTTGTCACTTTTTGTAGTAGTGATTCTATTTGGAACCTCCAACATAGAACGTATATCCAACATGCTACCAGCCCGGACGTTTGGATCAAATTTGAACATGAAAGACTCATTAAGTTATGTGAAAACCCTTTGAAAAACTATGCAACCCTTAAGATGTGGTGTTCATCTCAAGTGAAATTACAATTATTAATCATAAGAAGCTAGGGTGTGTACGTACCCTTACTAAGGGATCAAGCTGCACATAGTCCAATTGTTAAATAACCCACACACTAGATCTTGTTCTTTAATGTAACCAACGGCAATAGACTAAACTAGCAAATTTTAGAAAACTTAGAAACACACAAGAGTTATACTGGTTCTGCAGAACTTTTGCCTACGTCCAGTTGTGATTCTCTAGGTAGAGAAATCACTGCTCATTTGATTAATAATAGAGATTACAGAACTTTTGCAACCCTATAACTAATCTCAAAACTCTCGGCTATCTCTGGTTGTTTTTCCCCTAAAATAAGCTTTGCCACACCCTATTTATAGATATAGAGTCGGCTTACATGTCCCAAGGCTGATTGAATTCCTATTTCTAAGTGGATTAGGAAATTACACTTATCCAAAACCAAATAGACTTCTAGGAATGGAAACCAAAATTGAATAAGGAAAACTGAAATTCTTTCCTAATCCCTCTAGGACAAGAAACAGTATACCTCTAATTTTCCTAAAACAATCCTAAACCAACTAGGACATATTTGACGAGCCAAAATCCTAACAATCTCCACCTTGGTGAGTCAAACCAAGTCTTGATCGTTGCACCCCAGAGTATCTTTGAACCTCCTTGAAGCAGCTCTGGAAATCTTTTAGAGTCTTCACCTTGGCAATCTTCTTCTTGCCTCATTGCACCTCAAGTGAGGAGGTGCTCCACTTTAATCAATCAACGAGATTGATCAAGTTCAAGCAATGCTTGAACTTCTTGGCCGGCACTATCTTTGTAAGGAAATCTGTGGCATTGTCATCCGTATGAATCTTTTCAATCCAAATCTCCTTAGACTCCACCCAATTTCTAATTCTATGATATCTTGCTTCAATGTGCTTTTATCTTCCAAAAAGAACTTGATTCTTTGCCAAGTGAATGGCACTTTGACTATCACACTTCAGCTTCACACAATCTTGGGTGATTCCCATTTGACTTACCCAGCCACTAAGCCAAATTGCTCTCTTGTCCAGCTTTGGCCAATGCAATATACTCTGCCTTTGTGGTTGACAAAGCTGTAATTGGTTGCAGTAGTGCCCTCCAACTGATTGGTCCTCCTACGCATGTAAACACATAACCAGAAGTTGACCTTCTCTTGTCCAAGTCCCCTGCATAATCGGCATCCACATTTCCCAACACCCCTGCATTTTCTTTTTGCTTCTCAAATAATGCAAAATCCACTTGACTACATCCCAATGTTGCTTTCCGGGACTTGCCATGTAACTGGAAGTGAGCTGCCAAAGGAGTCAAAACTACCTATGCTTCTTGCATGTTGAACTTCTCAAGAACCTTTTGAATATACTTGGCTTGTGATATCCAGATCCTTCCAGCGGTCCTATCTCTCTGAATTTCCATGCTAAGGATCTTCTGTGCTGCACCTAGATCCTTCATGTCGAACTCCTCGCTCAACATCTTCTTCAAGTCTTGAATTCTAGACTTGTCTTGACAACGATTAGCATGTCATCCACATATAGCAATAGAAATAGCAATATGATCATCCCATCTTGGAACACATGATAGTACACGCAATAGTCATATAAACATCTTCTAAAATTGACTTTCAGCATGAAGTAATTGAACCTCTCGTACCACTTTCTTGGAGACTGTTTCAGGCCATATAGGGACTTCCTTAGCTGACATACTAGATTCTCCACTACTACAAAAAAGAAAAAACACGACAGGAATTCACCGTCGTGTATTCTGTTTTCAAATGGCCATGGAATCCACCGACATCTTTTTCATAACAAAACCATGACGGTGAATAACCGTCGTTGTTAAAACAAAAAACGTCATCAAAAAATCAAAACCGACGTCTTTGTACTGCAAAAAGACATTAAAAAAACAGTCGAGGATGAGAATAGACGACCAACTCCAATAAAAAAAAGTCGTTAAAAAGGAAACATATGACATATATTAACAGAACATGGCCGCAAGATAAACATACAACGACGAGAACTAAAACTTAACGCCGTTAAATAAATATTTAACAACAAATATAAATATGACGTCTTTACAATCATAATAGACGAAGTTATTGACACCTCCTACGTCACAA
>NC_024131.1:15019850-15045216 GCF_000346735.1 Prunus mume
CAGAAAGCTTCTATTATGATCTACAGTAGCATCGGTGTTCTAGAATTCAATCCACGTTATTTGTTTTGAGCCTAAAAATAGATTTTTCTTCATTCTGAAAATACACAAACTTAACAAGAGTCTGAGACTTCCAATTTACTAGTCACAGAAGACTTCCAATCTCACTCTCCTTCTCCCCTTCCCCCTCTCTCCTCTCAGAGCAAGACCAGAACGTAAAACCCAAACAGCCTATCACATTCCTCTAGTACCTAAAACTAACCACGTATATCTTAATCCAATTCCAAACCAATCTGAAGGGGAAGCATAAATGATGGCTTCATCTACCAGACTTTATAAAATAAAATAAAAGGAGGTTGATTGAAAAGGCAAGCTTCCAACTGTTGCTTTCATTGCACAAGAAGTTCCTTAGAAGTCATGCTCCCACTAAACACTCAAATTCAATAGGGCAAAACAATTTTCCCATGCTATAACATACTCATTGTTTTTAGCTACAAAAGAACTATTCCTTTGTTAATAATAACAAGCAAAATATTTCAGGCGTAGTTTGGGAGGAACTTAATTGAGCTTATATTGGCCTAACTATCCAACTTTATCTATTTATTTATTCTAGTATCTTAAACGAAAATTACTCAAGCCATTGTTATAGGTTTTGCTCAACCTGCATAATGAACATAATAAAAACCAGGGAGCACAAACTAGCATACAGAGTGAATAAAAATAAAATTTGAGAACAGAACTGTTACCATCCTCCAGGGTGCCCCACATAAACCACTAAACTGATAAGACCTCCGGGCACCACGATACTTTTTGCAACTTCCAATGCCTTCAGTGTTGTTTCTGACTGTGTGATAATTGTTTTGTCACCCCCAGGAAGATAGCCAAGATTGAAAGCGACAAGCCTAATCACCCACGAAATCAAACCTTTCAGGAAGCAAGTTTTCTACTAAGAAAAATAATGCAGTAACACGTTCAATAATATTTCCATACAATATGAGCATGATATTAAGTATAATAAACATTAGTCGAATATTCAATAACTTTCCTGGTTAATATACAGAACACATTCCGACTTCAATAAAGAGCCAAAAGTTATTGAAGCAAACAATATGAATACCAATAAGATTATGATTATACAAATCGAACATAAAACAGAAGTACAAAAAGCATTTGCATTAATCTTGGCCATTAGAAGAAATTTAACAGCCTAGAGTTTCTTTCTTATTTTAGCTCTGCGCACGTTTCTCATAAATCAAATGCCAATTGCATTAAGATTTTAAACACAGAACCATAAGATAGGAACATCAAGAAACTTGGGTTACAGTGAGTACCTAACAGATGTATCTTTTGGAAGAACTTCATCCATTTTACTGTGGCATTTGGAGACAAGCTTAATAAGTTCTTTCTGCATATAATTGAAACTAAGGAGAATTAGTATACATCCACAACCTTAAAAAGAAAACACATCACGAGATTGATACTATGTTCAGTCCAGTCCAGACATCCAATGCACAGAAGGGTACCTCATTTGGACTGACCAACTCTTCCAGCAAAGAAGAAGTTTTCTGTAAAGCAGCTTCCTGAACATCCAGCCCGTAAACAGAACCCTTACACGATTCATCAGCAACCATCTTCAGCATTGCTAAGGTATCATGACCATTGCCACAAGTGGCATCAATGACTGTATCTCCTTTTTGGACAACACTTTTCCAAACCCTGTTAAGAATAGAAACTAGAAGGTATTAAATGTTTAAACAATATTATTACAAAAGAAATGTAAAAATATGAAATCAATCTATTGGCTGAGACTGTTGAGAAATGTATAATTTCAAGCACTCAAATTTTTCAAAACTTGATGCATGTTAAAACAACTGCTAGGGCAGAACTGCAGATAGACTAATGTCAACCCTAGTCAAGTGCATTTATAAGCATAGCTAATTGAAGCCTATACAAAAAGGCTTTCAACAGCCAAGCTAAGCATAAACAGCATATGTGAAAGAAGATAATGCACACCAAAAAAGCCAGAGATGCTTGATAAAGTTAAAAATCAGAAGTGGGTTAAGGTAGGCTCAAATGTAGATATAGTAAATCCTCCAATCCAAAATGCACACATATTTTGGGAAATTAGTCATTAACTTCTTACAAGTGAGAAACTTCTGTGGCCCTCTTCTTGCCCAAGATAAAGCTCACCAGTAAATCCTCCAATCCTGAATTGTGGTTCAAATTCTAATAAGTGCTTGATTTTAGTTTGGTTTCATTTAAAATATTTTAACAATTCAACTCACATTTTCTCTTTAATTCAAATTCGACTTCACTCCAAAATCAAACACATTTAACTTTACACAATTCCTCATATAATCATATTCCAGAACCACAACTCACAAACCACTGCTCTGTTTGGTTACTGGGAAAATGAACAATTCGAACCACACATACCCTCCCTCCTCCTGCCCAAAGAAAAATTAAGAAGAAATAAAAAAGATAGAAACTTTGACTATAAAATTGAGCATTTGTACTATTCGGGAGTTAATAAACAAAATGCCATTCATAAGTCTTTTTTTTTTCTTTCATCAAATTTCTTAGCAGCCAAACAGAAACAGTTCATAGCCATATTTTAGATAAAGGCAGCATCATATCTGCGTACTTGTGATGACAAAGAAAAAGGGGGTTAAGAGTACCAAACAGAGGAGAGTCTTTGGGGAGAGAAACGGAAACGAAATCATTGGTCTTGCCAGTGAAAGATGTTGAATTCGCAGGGATCCTCGAAACGTTTCGGTCAAAGTGGTCTCTGGGGCCATTGCCATTCAGCGAAACTTTTCGCGAATAGGGGAAAACGAACCACCGTGTTGAAGTTGATATTAGAGGTTTTTGTACCGCAGGCCAATGCGCGCCTAATCTCAGCGGCAGTGCCAACATCTCTTATCTCTTTCGAGCTCTCTTAGGCCATCTCCAGTTAAAATGGATTTTCAGCAATACCCCTGAACTATTTCGCTAATCTAATCCAACAAATTTAATCTCAAAATTACTTTTTCTAAGCCAAATTTGTCCGCCGATTATATTAAAGGCTTAATTATGTACATACTCATGTGCTTTCAAATTTATCTCATATTACCACATGTGTTTACAAACGTCTCAAAGTATCCTCAATTTTTTAAAAACCGTCTCAAGTTACCCGTTCCGTTAGTTTTCTTGACGTTCCGTTACGAACGTTGGGCCCCACTTCGTTTTAACCGTTAACCTCTTCGAATAAGGATTTCTCAGTTTCTAACAAAGGGGGAAATTGGAGAAGAGGGTTGTCAAAATCTAAAGGTTACTTCGATTTTGGGAGAAGCTAGAGAAGAAATTAGGGGTTTATAAAACTCTGAGGTGGAGTTTGAAATTGGGAGATTGTGGAGTATAAGATTTGGGTTGATGGAAACAGGAGAGAAGGAAGGCATGACCAATGGTGTCATTGTGGGAAGTTAGCACGGATGCAAACTTCTTGGACCAGTTCAAACCCAGGGTGAAGATTTCTAGTCTGCCCAAAGTCAAAGGTAAGCATGTTTAAGATCAAATTTTCAGTCATTGTTTTGGGCATCACAAATTGATAAAGTTGTTATTGATGAAATTGTCAGTGATTGATGAAATTTTCAGTCATTTTACCACCCAAATTTTCAATCATTGTTCTTGGTTGATACAGGGAAGTGGAGAAAAAGGATGTAGGTTTTTTCAATGGTTTGATGCAGAAATGTGTGAGCGTTCAAAGTCTTTGATACCTGGTTTGCTGAGGAATATTGATAGGGTGAAGAAGGAAAATGCAAAGATTTTAGCAAAGTCAAAAATATTGTGGGCTGCTATATTGCTTTCCTGGTTGGTGGTGTTTGCCATGAAGATGAATTAGGCACTTTGGCAGTAGTTCAGTGGGCACTGTAATTTGAGAACAAAGGGCAAATTTAATTTGAGAACAAATGTTAATCTAATGTAAGGCACTTTGGCAATGTAATGTAATGTAATTTGGTGTAATATAATGTAATGCTAGTTAAGTTTGTTCATTGTAATTTGTTTAGGGGTTACAAATGGTGACATGAATGGTAACTTGTTTAGAGGTTACAAATGGGGACATGAATCTAATGCTAGTTAGTTAAGTAATGTAATGCTAGTTAAGTTTGATCTGTGATATGAATGGTAAATTGTTTAGAGGTTACAAATGAGATTAGACAGATCAACGTGTGATATTCAGTTTGATCTGTGATATGAATGGTACATTGAATGGTAATTTCTTGATGAATCTAGAAGAAGAGATCCAAAATTCAGTTTTCCCTAAAAAAGCAGGACATGCCTTCTTTGCCAAAGTTTATGGTGGATATGTAGCCTTTGGTAACATGCCAAAGTTTACTGGAATCTGGAAAGCAAGAGGCAAAGCCCAAAACTAGCAAAAGCACCTGTCATTATAAGCACAAATCAAAACAGAACAGGTTCTAAAACATAACACAAACCAAAACAGGTTCCAAAACAAATTCCAACCATAACAACCTTAGGAATATATGCACAAACCAAAATAGGTTCCAACCATAACGTACATCAAATATTCATGTTCCAAAACAGGTCCAACCATAATAGGTTCCAAACATAATAGACATCAAATATACAGGTTCCAACCAAAACAAGTTCCAATCATAACAGACATCAATAATCCCACAAACCAACAACCATGGCTGGACCATTAAAGTCTTCCACAACATTCAAGGATGAAAAAAAGAATCTTTGACAAAATGGCTGATCTGTTGATCTTTCATCCTCCTCCTACATTGTTATACTCGAGATAATTTGGGAGGTTCAGATGCTTGAGATGGCTGGGATTGAAAAGCATCAGCTGCTTGAGATGGTTGGGATTGAGAAGCATCAGCTACTTCAGATGCCTGGGATTGAGAAGGCACTTAGGAACTGCTTGCTTGTTTCCTTTGCCTTAATTACATACTCTGTTGTCCACTACTTTGGTCTCCACCATCTCTTCTTCTTTCCTAAAACAAATAATAATTAGAAATTTTCATGATATAAAATTTTGATGAGTGAAAACATAGTTGAAACCGTGGCACTTATTGCAAGTTTGTCATTGGCAACGTTCCTCTTCTTAGTAGGCTTTATGTTGGGATTTCTAGGTTCCTAATAACCAAAGTCATCAAGTCAGAAACCAAATCAAATACATTTAAATGTAAAGCAATAAGCCTATAATGACACATACTTTACAACTAATTCGATTATGCCCTTCTCCACCGCAATTGCCACACTTTAAAGGGATGTCATACCTAGGAAGCTTATATGGATTAGCAGGTTGTTTAGGTTCATCAACAACTTGTTTTCTTGTCTTCTTAGGCCTGCCAGGCTGCTTGTGGTATTTTGGAGGGAGTAATGGAGGTAAATTAATCTTCATCCACTGATCTTGGCTAGTCATAGGCATAATCATTGGTTCATAAGCTCTCAAATAAGCCTCTTTCTTGTACACTGCATCACAAAAGTCCTCTGGATTCCCATGAAACCAACTTATTGCAGCACAAGCATGCGAACATGGTATTCCATTCAAATCTCAAGCATGGCATGAACAAGAGTGGACATTCAAATCAACAGCAAAGGTGCGGTCACTATGGTGCATTCCTTCAAACTTATTCTGTCTAGCAGCCTTAGGAATGCATCACTGAGCTTTTCCTTTGTTTTTCTCTAATATCTTTCTAATTCTTGGCCCAACTTGTCCATGTCATGTCTCACATAAAACCCTTCTTCCCGCCATCAACAACATTATATACAACCGAATTCTTTCTAGCATAGTCAGAATAGGCTTGTCTTTGGCATCCATTATCCTACGGTTGAATGCCTCACATAGATTGTTCATAAGCATGTCACACTTGGAATCACTCTTGAAATATGCCCTACTCCCATGCCTAGGATCTTTCTCAACAAGCCAATCATGTGCAGGTTTAGACAACTGCAACATCTTTCTCATCTATGCATGAAACCATGGCACTGTTGTGGCCCTAGCAATTGCTTCCATTTGATGTTTCAAGGCAAGACCTCTATGTTCCAAATAGAAGTTTCCATTTAGATGTTTCAAACAATGTCTATGATCTGCATGAGGGAATAGAGCATCCACAACATCTATTAACCCTTTTTGTTTGTCAGTCATAAATACATAACCATGGCTATTCGTAATATTCAGATCACCACTCAATAATTCTAAAAACCACAACCATGTTGAATTGCTCTCAATCTCTACATATGCATAGGCAAGTGGAAACATTCCGCTGTTTGCATCAACTCCCATTGTAGAAAGCACTTGCCCAGGGTGAGGCCCTTTGACATGACACCTATCCAAGCAAACCACATGCCTACAACCATCTAAAAACCCCTTCTTACAGGCTGCAAGACAGATGTAAATTCTTTGAAACCGTGGCCTATCACCTTTCATTTCAGATTTAATGATAACTGTACTTCCCACATTTCTAGTTCTTAACTCATGACAATAATCCCACAATACTTCATATTGTTTACTATAAGACCCCTCTACAATGTCAACTGCCATGGCTCTTGCTCTGTACACAGTTGCTCTATATGGTCTGTAACCATAGTCTTGGGTGAACTTGCTCTACAAAAGAAGAAGCAGTCCAATTTGGATTGAGCCTTAACTGCCCAGAATATCTTTCAGCCAACCAGCCAGCAGTAGCATGTATATTTTTAGTCCCCTTACTACAAACATGTGTAGGATTAAAGGTTTTCACCTGCAAGTAAATGCTACCACTAATACTTGTAGCATGGATAACAAAAGGACAGCCTTCTTCACATACTACTCTTATTTTGTTACGGTCATTATTCATAAAAATCAACTCCCTTCCACAATTAATGGAGTATATCCTCACAACTTTTCTAAACAACTCAGCAGTTACAAACCTTAAACCTATTTTGAAACCTGGGTGTGCCATATCAATTTCAGGTCTGAAATCTTCACCTTTTGGCATCCTATTCTTCTTCCTTCTTAGTTCACCCACTGCATCATCTTCACTTGGTGAACTATTTGGGCAGATAAGTGTAGGTGACTCTTCTCCATTGTCTGACTCATCATTTTCCTCTGCATTAGGATCATTGTCAAAAATACTATGATCCACATAACCTTCAAACCACTTATCATCCTTCTTCAATAAGTCAATCTCTTCATCACTCTGTGCATAGTCACTGTCTTCAAAGTCTGGATCACTGCTATCATCATCCTCAAAACAAGAATATTCTTGATCACTGCTATCATTCCCCACTTGGCTTGAAGTCAAGCTCACTACTTTCAAGTACAAAAATATTACCCTGCTATTGCTTTTAGGTACCGTGCTCATACAAGCTAAAAGTGAACTATCTGATATTATTTGAATGAGTCTATCAGTTCCAAACTCTTCACCATAAAAACTCACATCATACTCATCGTCATATCCCAAATCTTTAGCTATTCCAAATATCTCTAACATGGACATATAGTCAACTTCACAATAATCAAACCAACTGACTTCACCACCCAAATAAGACCGTTCATTGTCCTTTCCATTTTTAACTAGTTTACCTCTATGGAAAAACTTAAATGTGACAACCTCATCAGCATCTTTATCTATGTAAGAGGAAGATTCACTTAACAAATGGACAAATGTAACAATAGACAAAACAAGGACCATACAAGAATAATACAAGGAACACACAAGGACCACATAAGGTGTATTGGGGTCAGCACAGAGTAAAAAAGTATATGAAAAAACAAAACAAAAACTCCACCAACACACCAGACTAGGAACACGCAAGAACCACACAATGACCACACCAGGACCAGCACAGAGTCAAAAAGTATACAAAAAGATGCAAAAAAAACCCTAACAGTTCAATGCACATGCCAAAATCAAGAAAATCGAGTGAGAATGGGTCCACTTACATATGGGTTGACAACCTCCAAATTCTCTAAGCACCACCATCTTCGCACTTTCTAGCCTTCAAGTCTAACGCCAAACAATGATTTCTTCTCCAAATTCTCCCAAAATCGAAGGAACCCTCAGATTTTGACAACCCTCTTCTCCAATTTCCCCTTCTCACCCAATTTCCTCATTTGTTAGAAACTAAGAAACCCTTATTCGAAGAGGTTAAAGGTTAAAACGAACTGGGGCCCAACGTTCGTAACAGAACGTCAAAAAAACTGATGGAACGGGTAACTTGAGACGGTTTTTTAAACGTTGGGGGGTACTTTGAGACGTTTGCAAACACATGTGGTAATATGAGATAAGTTTGAAAGCACAGTGGGCATGTATATAATTAAGCCTATATTAAATGGTCAATGTAGCACCTACTATTAGGGTTGGGCAAGCCAAATCGATGAAACCGGCCAAATTAAATCGCAATTGCAGGTTTTATTTGATTTTGACCATTAAGAAATCAAATGTTTAAAAACTAAACCGGATCCTATATGGTTTGATTTAGTTTGATTTTGAATTTCTATAAACTAATTTAAACCAAACCAAATTTTTTATGTGTATATTTATTATTTATATTATATTTTACATGTGTAATACTCTAATTAGGTAATAACTATATATAAATATTTGAATTGAGTTATATTAGTAATTGAAATTTGAAGTTTGAAGTTTTATGGATTGTTGAGGTTTAAGATGGTTTCGTACTCTAGAAAATTACTTAAGTATGGAGCAAGTTGTGAAATTGTTGGTTGTAATTGGGATAACAATACTGAAAAAATGCAAAAGGAAAGAGAAAAGGACTTGGGCTCAAACCGTATTAAATTCGTTTTGTTTGGTTTGATTTTCTTTATGACTTTTGTCAAAATTGAACCGAACCAAACCGTTATATTGTTATTGGTTCAGCTTTAATTTTAAAATGAAACCGATCCAATCCCGACCTTGGCCACCCTTACCTACTGTTAGTTTTTATTTACATTTCCTCTAAAAAATCATGTGAAAGACATTTGACTTACTATTTGAATTCTTTTTTTTAAATTCATTCTACGGAACAAATGTGAGTTAATAAAGGGTGCTTCTAAACGAGCCCTAAAATTAACTGAGTACACCCTTTGACCAAACTATTTATTTAATTACTAATTTATTCTAATATAAAATGACAAAAAAAGATATACTGAATTTTGAAACAAATGTAATTTTAATAAGTACACCATACTCACCATATTCAATCACAATCAAATGTAAGCGAAAAAACCTACCTCCAAAAATCTTTGTTTGGGTCAAAGACGGCACCGCCATTAATCTTAACTCTCAACCCTCGTGCAGTGCTTCTCAATTTCTCATCCCACTTCAAAGAGGTGACACTGTCATCATCCTTTTTTCATCGGGCTCGAACTAGTTGAGCCCATTTTGGGGTGCCAAAGCGCTGGCCTTTTGAGCGTGCCCATTTTCCCATTTGACCTTTCTTTCACTAATCAAGACTTTCACCACCTTATAAGAGCCCTCTCCCAAACAAAGCCTAAAGCTGCCATAGCTCACCCCACTTACATCACAAGCATTAACAACTACATATCTTCCTAATCCTCCAACAAAAAGCTTGTTCATATGTTGCAAAGTCCCCACTAGATTTCCGCTGTTGACATCAAAGCTAAAGATAGAAAGTTAGAACTTTCCCAATTGGGTCCTAAATTTTCACCATACAAAAGCTGTAGAGCAGAGCAGAGGATTGTTAGAGTTTGTATAGGAAAAATACACTTGCATTTAGTTCCACATTGGAAGGGAGTTTGTATAGGAAAAATAAACTTGCATTTAGGGTATGGGTCTAGTGGAGGCAAAGTTGGGCCTCATCATGGTTTGGGCTTGGAATATATAATTGTCAAAAGATGGGCCTTGGGCCTTGGGTCTTGGGCTCTGTTGATTTAATTAATAATTTCTTTTTATTAATTAGAAATTCGTTCGAATATGTTAAATAGTTAATGTAAATGTTGGATGAAGAGGTGTCAAACCTCTATATATTGACAATTCGTCCAAACTAGAACATGCAATTTTTGGAACAGAATTATCATTCTCACACATAAGCACTTCCTAAGAGAAATCATATCACTGTTCGCCATAAATCAAAGCCACATATCTTAGGCTTTGATTTGTGATAGTTTAATCCTGGTAGACAAACTCCTATCAAACTACAAGCACAAGGGTAGAGGAGAAATACTATCTAAAGGACACTGCAACTCTGCAGGACTTTATCATCTATCCAAGTTAGTATTATGTAATTTATTATACTGTTGTATTAATGTGATTATATATATAGCATATTTCGATTTATTATTATTCTCTTATTTGTTTTTATACTTGTTGTTATTCAACAAGGATGTGTATTCGGTTCAGTACACTTCAGGAGCAACTGGGATCCCAAAGCTAGTGCTTGTCACAGCAGGTTCAGTTGCTCACAATGTTAGGACAACGAGAAAGGCCTTCATAATAGGAACGTTCATCAGTTGCCAAGCCCACGAATGTTCCATAAGAAAATTATTAGGGAGATCTTGGAGACCCCTCGAGGTTGGTCTCTTCTGCCTTGTCAACAAAATCCTCGATTAAAAAACTATGCTTACCAGAAAAATTCATGCCACTAACAATCAGATGCCTAACACCAGTTTTCGCACGTTTCTGATTTCCGCTTGATGCCGCATACTTGTCATCCCCTTGAGCAGAATAGGCGGTAGTCATCTCCATGGAGTTAAGATGGAGACCCTTTACCAGCGACTGGCTCCTTAGGAACCCAGAAAGGAAGCTAATGCAACCACCCCACGAAGAACAAAGGAGCAAAAAAAATGTCATACCCAATTCACCAAGAAGAACCCAAAGAGACAATTAGGGAAGACTGAGAGAGAGAGATGGTGTAGAGAATGAGTAAAGAAAACTGGAGAACTAACCCTAGCTGTCAAGGCTCTCCTCGTGTGAATGAGAGAGCGACCCAAACCCTTAACATCATATTGACATGTTTATTTACTTGAAGCAGAAAATTCATGAATCATTTTCATTTTGAATGATAGTTGGCAACTATTCTCTATTGACTAATTCATGGATTGTGACCTCCAATAACATGTTTATTTATTTGGAACGGAAAAGTCATGAATTAGTGAAGGAAAATCGAATTCTTGATTTCTTATTGTATCCATGCCATTAGCAAAGAGTATATACCTATATACATAATAGAACCGAGCAATAAACTCAAATTTGAATCTTATGGGAACTCTTTGAGGTACTAAATCATTTATGTATTTTACCATGCAATATATTAAGTGTAAAATATTGTAGTAAATCATTATAAATAAATGATTATGATGTGTTTAATATTCTTTCATTAATTACTACATATTTTCTACACTCGCAGTGTTTGTTAGCTCATTATATAATTAACTTAAATTAGTTAAATTTATCATGCAATGCATTACCTTCCAATTTTTTGTGATAAAGTAATAAATAATTGACTAAATAAACATAATCCAAAGTTTCAAGAGAATTTTCAAGTTTTTCTTACAATTTCTGTAGTTTTTATTCAATTTTTATTAATATCGATAATATCCCGATATTTTCATCAAAATTTTCGTGTTTTTAAGTTACAGATATTTCTAAAACCATGAATATTTTAGAACTTAATAAAGAGTATATACCTATGCATAATAGTCAGGTAGTGCATATCGTAGTCAGCTACGATTCAATAACTATGGGGATTGGAAGCGTGTTGCATGCTTACCACCTTCCTAGAAACATTACATACCAATTTCCCTGAAAGCTTCCTCCTCATTAAACCCGCCACCGGTTCACTCACCCTTTTATCCTTACAAATGAAATAAAAAAAATATTTTATCCATTTTTTTCTCTTATTTTTTGGTCAATAAAACCCACTAAACTAAACCAAGTCAAATTGGCAACTGCATCTCACAAACAACGAAGAAAAGACATATGTGGGGCCATACCATCTCCAATCAGACTTCAAATTTCGTCTTCTTCTAGTCAAATTTTCTTAACCCATGGGCGGGTCCATGTACACGAAAGCTGCACCGTAACAAAACTAATCAATCTGACCGCAGCCGAGAAGAACCCACCAACGGTGACGATTAAAGGTCTAACAAATATGATAAGGTGGGGCACAGAAATCGGACGGTCGGATTGATGGGGTTGACAAAATAGCTTTTGTAACAGAGATTGCGATTGAGCTTTGAGCTTGAGCTGCATTTCTCTCTCTTTTTCCATTCTTCTTTCTTTCTGTAGAAGTATGTAACAGCCAACTGAGAGGAAGACAAAAGAGCATCTGTGCAGCTTTCAATCTGGTAAAACTTTTCTTGCTTTCATTTTCTACGGTTCTTTTATATATAACTTATGCCTAAGATTGAGCTTTATCTGTATTGGGCTTCAAGTTCTCTTCAACTTTCTGATAGTGAGTTTATTTTTTTTATTTTTTTTATCTTATCTGTTCTTCCACTGAAATGGTTTCTGCTTTTGGAAATTATGAATGATTTTTGGTGGGATTTTGGATTACCCAATAGAAGTTAGAACTAGAGAACATTGGTTATTTAGGTTTAGTGAAAAGATTTCAGCTTATGCCATGTTGAAATGAGATTTTGGGATCTTCAATTGCTCTTTAATTGTGTCATGAAAGTTATTGCATCTGAACAAATAGCAAGTAATCAATATATTATATTTGGAAACTTAGGTTCATATGTAAATGGAAGGTAGGTTGGGAATGATTTTGTGAATTGTTAGTGTATGAGGACAGTCAATGGTTCCCTTGCAATTGTAATAACCTTTTGGGGTTTCTGTTCATGAGTAAATTTTTTTTAAAATAGTTTGTCAGTATTTTTAGTAATAATTTGTAATTCGAAGAATAATTTTTTGTGGAATCTAATGGGTATTAGTTGAGAGTTTTGGTTGCATGTATGTGATGAGGGTAATGAATAAATTTTATTGTTATTATTTCTCTCAAACTCGACATGAGATCAGAAGGCAGCTTGATCTTAATTGGATTATTGATACCATTCGCTGATTATATGATTCATTTTAGTTTGTATTTTCTTTGAATTATGTCGGCTATTTTCTTAATCCTTATTAATATCAGCTGGATTGGTGTTGGGTTTTGATACATCAGGTGCGCATTTAATTTGGAAAATGGATCATAAAGAAAAGTTATGTGCAGATGCCTGGGAAAATCCTTCCTCTGGGAATGATTTAACAAATAAGATTTCCTCAGATTGTCCTCCTTTTGCCAATTTCAAACCACAGCTCCTTCAACAGAAGTGGGAAGATCCCTCTATTTTAGATTATGGTGGCATCAGGATTGAACCATCCTTCCAGGAATTCAACCAGCCTTCTGAAACTCAAACATCCCTTCCTTGCAACTCCAATAATGATACAAAAATGGCAAATCGAGAAGATGGTCGGATGCGTGAAACACCCCAGGCCAATAAAAGTCAAGATTGGGATCCAAGAACAATGTTGAACAATCTTTCTTTCTTGGAACAAAAGATCCACCAGCTCCAGGATTTAGTGCATTTGATTGTCGGCCGGAGAGGTCAAGTTCTAGGACGACCAGATGAACTTGTGGCTCAGCAACAGCAGCTCATAACAGCTGATCTGACTTCAATTATTGCTCAGTTGATCTCTACTGCAGGTAGTCTTCTACCATCCGTGAAGCATACACTTTCCACCGTGACACCTTCTATTGGACAGTTTGGGCAGCTTGGTGGGTCATTTGTTCCTTCTGGAGTAGGAACTGATGCTTCTGTGAAGCTGCAAAATAGTAACGGAAGCAAATTAGCGGATCAATCCAACCAGACTGATCTCATCAGTAATTATGGGACTGAGCAAAACTACAGCGTTGAAGAACACGAATCAAAAGACGAAGAAGATGCTGATGAAGGTGAGAACCTTCCACCTGGCAGCTATGAAATTTTACAGTTAGAGAAAGAAGAAATCCTTGCACCTCACACTCACTTTTGTGCAATATGCGGAAAGGGATTCAAGAGGGATGCAAATTTAAGGATGCACATGAGAGGTCATGGAGATGAGTACAAAACCCCAGCAGCACTTGCAAAGCCCAACAAAGAATCTAGCTCTGAACCAACACTTATCAAAAGGTATTCCTGCCCCTATGCTGGCTGCAAGCGGAACAAGGATCACAAAAAGTTTCAGCCATTGAAGACTATCTTATGTGTCAAAAATCACTACAAGAGAACCCACTGTGACAAAAGTTACACTTGCAGCAGATGCAACACCAAGAAGTTCTCTGTTATTGCAGATCTTAAAACTCATGAGAAGCATTGTGGTAAGGACAAATGGCTTTGTTCTTGTGGCACTACCTTCTCAAGGAAAGACAAGCTTTTTGGGCATATTGCCCTTTTTCAAGGCCACACTCCTGCCATACCCGTTGATGAAACAAAAGGAACTCCAGGGCCAGCCGACCATGGGGAAGGCAGTGAAGCATCAAACAGAGTTGGAAATATTAACTTCAGTTTTGGCTCCACTGCTCCTGGTGTGGGTGATGTAGTTCAAAATCTCATGGATGTGAAAGAAAGTATCAACGATCCTACTAGTTATTTCTCCCCATTGAATTTTGAAACATGTAATTTTGATGGGTTTCATGAGTTCCCTCGACCCCCATTTGAGGATTCAGAGAGTTCATTCACTTTTCTCATGCCAGGGTCCTGTAATTACACTCACAAAAGTGGAGGCGAGCCAAATTCGAATAATCTGGAGTGATATTAATGACGGCTCGCCACCAGGGTATGGTTTTCTGTAACAGTTGTAAGGTTAGGCGATCCCATGTATTATGTGATTTCTTGAGCTTAAATAAATCATTTTCTTCACTACTTAGAAACTTATTGGAAGCTCTACGCTCTACACATGCTTAAATCTGAAAAACCAGGGCCAGTACTAAGGTCTACCAATTCTGCATCATGTATATGCCATTAGCTTTCCTATTCATCAGTCATCTTGCTGCTTCTGTATTTCATATTCGGCATTTGTGAAAGAATAATGGTGCGTTTGGATGCAGGAATTCTAATTTTCATAGAATTTGTAAATGACGGAATTTGTAATTACAACATTTAAAATTACGTCAATTTCAAATTTCAGTGTTTGGATATCTTGTATATAGAATTTAGGAAATGAAAGAAATTACAATTTCCTCTTTTTGGATAATCATAGAAGGAATTTTAAAACTGAAACTCACAAAGAATACGGAGGTTTAAGAAGAAAAAAGCATGCAATTGTTAGAAATAAGGAACTCAGATACAATCAAGTTGTTCAATCGAGGAAAAAAGCAGGCAATTGTTAGAAATAAGGAACTCAGATACAATCAAGTTGTTCAATCGAGGAAAAAAGCAGGCAATTGTTAGAAATAAGGAACTCAGATACAATCAAGTTGTTCCTCCAGTAAAATAAATAAAAATTGGGGTTGGAGACATAGGACCAACATGGAAGTCGAAAGTGTTTGTGGAAGAGTTCCAGAAACACAAAGCAGCAACTAGCAGGTTCTCATCCCTATTAATTGAGTGTTTGGACAAAATTAAAGAATCGAATATACCAGCTTTCTTCCAGTGACTTTCATACCTTGGAGAGAGTTGGTCAATCCAGTTTGACCACTTCACGGAGCTATTCCTCACTTCACTGGAAGGGTATGATCTGCTCAGATTCTTAATTAGAGTGATTAGTTCCTCAAGGACTTTCCCAAACTAGACAGGATCCAGAATAAGGGCATTTCCGAGCAAATGAAGGATATTTTCATCCAAATTCTTCTTAGAATATGGGTGAAGCTTGCTTCTAATCTCAATAGCATGTTTGTCGACACCTTCGCCTAAGATGTGAGAGGAGGAGGGAATGAAGAAGAGCTTCCAGCACGAGTTCTTGGAGAGGCATAAAAATAATATTCAGGCAGAATTGAGGAGATATTCGAAACTTTTCAAGAAATTTAAAGAAATTTCGGGTTACTCAGGAATATGAAGAAGTTAGGTTTGATGATTTCTTCAAACAGTGAAGAAATCTGTTTTATAATCTGAAGAAGGAGATCGTGGGAGGAGAAGAGTTACCCAGAATTAACTAGCCGTTAAATGGAAGCAGGAAAAGCAAGGAACTATGAGTCTCCTGCTGGATTGCTTCAGCCTCTCCCAATTCCTAATAGGGTGTGGTATGACATTTCTATGGATTTTATAGTTGGTTTGCCTCCTTGTAAGGGTAAGAAAATTATTTTATTGTGGTCGACCATTTATCCAAGTATGCCCATTTCATTGCTTTGCACCATCCTTATACTGCTGCTGTTGTAGCTCAAGTTTTTGTTGATAATATGTTTAAGCTGCATGGAATGCCTAGTTCTATCATCAGTGACTGTGATCCTGTGTTTATCAGTGGGTTTTGAGAGGAATTCTTTCTTTTACAAGGTTCTAGATTGTGCATGAGTTCTGGCTATCATCCTCAAACTGAGGTGCTTAACAGATGTTTGGAAACTTATCTGCGGTGTTTTTCGGGTTTACAACCAAAGCAGTGGGTTCAATGGCTTCCGTGGACTGAGTGGATTTATAATACTTCCTTCCAAGTCTCGGCAAAAATGACACCATTTGAGGTTGTATATGGTCAGCCTCCTCCAACAGTGCTGGTCTATGAAGCAAGCAGACACCACTCGATTGGATTTTGTCGACCGTAGTTTAGTTGCTCGGGATTGAGTACTCTCCCTATTACGGGCTAATTTGCTGGCTGCTCAAACTCGTATAAAGGTTTAATCAGATAAGCATCGAACTAAGTGGGAGTTTCAAGTCCGTGATTTGGTTTATCTGCGTTTGGTACCTTATCAGCACCTTTCCTTGGCTTCACATCCTTTCCATTAGTTGCAACCGAAATTTTATGGCCCATTTGAAGTTCTTTCTCGGGTGGGCACTATTGCTTATCATTTGAAGTTGCCTACCTCCTCTAAATTGCATCCTGTCTTTCATGTTTCATGTTTAAAGAAGCATTTGGGATCAGATGTTACTATTTCCCCAAGTATGCCCATGATCACCGATACTGGAATTTTGCAAGATCATCCCATGGCTATTTTGGATCGTTGTATGGTTAAGCGCGGTAATGCTGCAGCTCCTGAAGTTTTGATCCACTGAAGTTTTGATCCTTGAGGACAAGGATTCTGTTTTAAAGGGGAGGGTAATTGATAGGATTCTCAGGGTTAATATGGTCTTTTTGTATGTTAGCTGAGCTGGCAAGTTTTGTTAGGCAATGGGTTAGTTAGCTGGCAATTTGTTTTGTTAGTTAACGGTTGTTATTTGCTTAACTCGGAAGCGATTATATTAGTGGGATTATACTCATTGTAGGGCATGTAATTGTAAATCCAGTTTCAATAAAAAATAACAGTTATGATTCTTTGGCATTGGGTTAAGGTTGAAGGGTTTCTATCACATACTGATTCTAAAGATGTTTGAGATGCATATATATTGAGAATATGAGATCAAGACCACCAATGGGTTGAATCAGTTTGCGTAAAGGATGCAACTTTGTATACATTTTCTGAATTAGTTGCAATATATTAGATGTTGGCAAAACAAGATAAAAAAAATGTTGTCATATGAATGTTGCCAAAAAAAATTTGTATCATCACCAATGGGTGTCAGTTCGATTGGTTCAGATCTTTGGTGTGCTCTTCTCAAATGGATTTATGTAATCACTGTATCTCACAAATTTTTTTTGTCATATGAATTTCAATTTCAACTTAAATTATCAAAGGAAAAAAAAGTATGATCGTAACTTAAAAAAAAACAATGTATAACTTTGTCAGACTAGTTATCTGGAACAAGACCAAGCGTCTTATAATATTATGGATAAATAGTCAGTACTCTTTGGAACAGATTAGTACTATTCGACATTAAACAACACAATCCGACGTACCAAAAGAGCCCTCGAAGATGTTAGAATTGCTTTATTAGAACCTTTTTTTGTTCGCATCTGTCTTGGCAATTATATATCTTGCCTATACCAGTATGCCTTTGATTAAATATTGAGTTCACCTTTCATCCGCATTCAGGAATATAATAACAAAGAAGTATATTTTGATGTTGACATACATAAGCTTATGTTTCCAAGTTTCACATTCTAAAATATAATAAGAACTTTAATACATTCGCAATGTTAGCCCTCCACCCTACAACAAATCAAAATACAAAATAGAATACAAAATATGTATGCCGCCCAACTCATACTTAAGCTAATGTTTCAGAATGATGGATACAAAACAGAACTGCACTTACTTTAAACATAAATATAACAGCCAGAACTCAAATGTAGTAAAACATAAATATAACAGCCAGAACTCAAATGTAGTAAAAGCACACGAGGAAATTCATCAAGGTACTGTCACCAAGGCTCAATCTGAACAAGTACGCTGTAGTAAAATTGATGGATTTAAATGACAGTTCCATCTTTAATGGTTGCATTCTTCAGTACATTCATGCCACCACGAGAGTCCTGATCGCATGAGTAGGAAGACTCATCCACTTCTTGTCTCTGATGGTGCATTCATGCCATCGGCAATTACCAAGCCTCTGGATGCTTTGTACCACCAGGTTGCCAAGCAATTGGATGCCTCTGTTGTAATTGACGTGGGATTTTTTGGTTTTTAACCGTTGGTGCAAGCAACATCGCGGATTCTGGAATCACCATCCACGCAAGGTTTGCCTGCTTACTTGTCTTCTTTTTCCATCGGTTCAATTCAGAAGATTACTCGGTTTTTGTCTTTGAAGAATCTTGATCAAGAAGCTTGGAAGCAATTAGGTTTTGGGGTTGATACATCTGGCAGATCACCACATGCTCTCCACTTGTTTGCTGAAATGTCACACTCATGTTGGGTATGCAACGGCGGTGCTGCACTTCTTGATCTTGATCTTGGCTACCATATGGGCATGCAAGACAAAGGTGGTGGTGAGTTTCTTACGAGTTACTTCATTGGAGGGTTGAAGACAGAGCTTCGCCAGGACTTGTACTTGCTTCGTTTCGTTTCTGTTCAAGAAGCCTCTGCGCCAACTCTAAAATTGCTCAAGGCTATGGTGATACAAGGCTTTATCAAGAATTGTTCAGTTGTCATTTCCTTGATTCTGGTAGTTCACGAAATTTCATTGGTTTGGCACAATTCAAGTGGTTAGGTAGGCCTATTGATCATACTCATCAGTTCGATTTCATGATTGCCAATGATGGAATGGTGCTTAGTCATGGTTGTTCTCACGTTCATTTTAGGGTCCAGGATTATGATTGTGTCCACACTGTTTTTCCTATTCCGTTGGGTAATTGCATTCTTGATTTTGACCTTGGCTACCTTCCGGGCATATGTGACCAAGGTGGTGGATTTGAAGTTGATAATGGGCATACTGGAAAAGAAGAAAATTTCTGCAAGGCTTATGGCCAAGAGCTTGAGTCATTGAGAGCTTTACTTCTTTCTCCCAGGGCTCATTCCAAAGGACTTGGAGCCATTGATGTGTTAGTGAGCTTAATATTGTTTATCATAAGTTTCTTCTGCTTGTGCTCTTGTTAACCCTTGTGATGGCTCCTACAGATACGGTGCACCTCCGCATGGTGGGTTCGGGGTGGGCTGGAGCGTGTCGTCATGCTTTTCTGTGGTTTGAACAACATTCGCAAAACTTCTCTGTTCCCTCGCGATCCAGATAGGCTTGCCCCTTAGAATTTGAGATTTTGGCAAGACACCCTGTTTTATGAGATTTTGGCAGAATTTGATCTTTATAGTCTTTTGGACATTGTTTTGTTCTGTCTACAAAGTTATTAAAGGAAATCTTTTCGCCTGCAACATCCTTGAGCTTGTAACCATGAGTTTGTATTTTAGTATCCTGGAACTTTGCCATGCATTTGACCGGATTTTTTTTGGAGCATTCAGATGGAGGGTAAGATTTATTAAAACTTTGTCTCATCAATTTATTTAGAATTAGTTTGTAGGATGAAAACTTTTGGAGGTCTCAAATCTGACCAATTCTCTGTCATGTATCTTTGAGTTGATTTTATACAATGATATGCTTTTGGAGTTTATATTAATGTTTTTTTTAAATGTTTTTTTTTAATACTTATTATTTACCTTTTTAATTCTCAAGTACCCTTTGCAAAAGTGCCAAAAGCTGAATTCGCTTGAGATAAGATGCTTATGCTAGAAAACTCAATGTGGGTATTCTAAGTTTAATGTAGTATGCTGGGCAACTCAATGTGGGTATTCTAAGTTTACCTCTCAGAGTGAGTGAGTGAGAG
Source organism: Prunus mume (assembly GCF_000346735.1). The sequence goes on from NC_024131.1 coordinate 15,040,094, forward strand.
AGAGAGAGTGATGAGTTTCATGTTATGGTTTTCTAATTTTTATTCTTTTGTTGGGTTTATTGGATTGGCTTTCAAATTCTGGCTTTGTATTAGATTGCCCAATTTCATTCAAATTCTGGCTTTGTATTAGATTGCCCAATTTCGTTCAAATTCTGGCTTTGTATTAGATTGCCCACTTTCGTTATCCTCTAAATGTTTTGAACAAAATATGATTCTGCTCAGTGTTTTCAAAGGCATGTCTAAGCGCACGTCAAAGTGTGCATCGGAGCGAGGCGGAAGAAAATTGCCTGAGGTGTTCGTCTATTTAGCAAGTTGCACGTTCAGCACTGGGATTACTTAAAGAAGCACACATTCTGCTTGCCTTTTTTTATTATTTTAAATCATGATTTTTTGTGTGTTTTTTTTTTGATGTTGAATAAATATTTTAGATTTAGGGATTGATTATTATGCATCAATGAGACCATTAGTACTCATATTTGATTATACTTAATACATTATTGGTAGTACAATTTAATTGTGTATTGTATTATTTATAAATTTTTTTATTAAAATAAATTAATCTTGAAAAGACTTATGCCTCAACGCTTCAAAGCTTACGCCTAGCATAGCGCGAATAAAAACACCTCACCTCTATGCTTTGCCTTTCAAAACATTTGATTCTGCTGCTGAGTTGAGATCCTCAAGCATCTGAAATTGATGAATTTCAACTTGGGTTGCCAGCTTGCTAACTATTCTTTGGGGCAATGGTAAAAAAAGATGAATAATGTGAAGTGGGTTCGCTTGCTGTCCTCCTTTGCTTTGCTACCAAGATATGAAAAGAAAATTCTGATACTTGTTCTTGAAATGGGTGGATTGGCATTGATGAACTTTGAATCTTTGTTTGCAACATAAGCATTTATTTGTCTAATTGAGGAGAAAATGATTTAAAACCCTAACTTTAATTATTTCAATGCAACTCCGATGATTGTTTATCTCAAAAACTTGTATCTTGCACATTATTTTCTGAGTGATGTTCAATGTATGTCTGCTTATAACTTGTGTGACTGCATCTGTTTGAAAATCCTGCAGGTAAAAAACAGCCAGGGTGTGTGGGCTCCATATATGTGCCATGTCATCAAATTAACAGAAAATTTGACGGAAACTAGTGGCAATGACCATTTTGATTTGTGGAGGGTAATCTTAAGAACCATTAGTGTCACAAAAAACCTTAGGGATGAAAGGTGATAATTTCACAAACCTTAAGGACCATTTGGCTAAGATTCCATTTTATGGAAGGTACTCTTTTTTCTTTCTACTGGTTATGTGTCTTTCTTTTGGACAATTACAATCCTTATAGAGTTGTGAAGTTTGAGAATGTTGAATTTTTCTTTTCTTTAAGTAAACATCTCAATTCTAGATATTAGTTATTTTTTAATAGGGGAAGTGAAAGAAAGAGGAATGTTGTAGTTGGATTAGTAACACAGTGGTTTGGTCTCATCTCATACTCCACCGGTATGGATCACAGTATGATTTTTTGAGTTAGAACCAGGGTTTCTGGTCGGGAAGAGTGAGGAAAAACATGGTGGACATTAAAAGGCAGCCATCCTTGGTGTCCTGCCTATCCCTCTTTATATCTGCACTACCTTATATATTTTTCTTCTAAGAATTCGATGCTTTTAGCATTCAAGTGATTATTGGTATGTTGCCCCTGCAGCTGTATGGAGTTGGACCCAGTGAAAATTGCAGTTGAAGGTGTGGAAACATTCTCAAAGGAGAATTGCGATCTTATAATTGTTGATACTAGTGGGCGTCACAAACAAGAAGCTGCTCTTTTTGAAGAAATGCGTCAAGTTTCTGAAGCAACGGTATTTGTTCTGGAATTTCATGCTACGTAAACTTTCTGATGATTGCATTTGCTTGATAATATCTTTCTCTTAATATACTTCCTCTCATATTCCAGAAACTGATCTTTTTATATTTGTTATGGATAGCAGTATTGGTCAGGCTGCATTTGATGAAGCTCAAGCCTTCAGGCAGTGTTTCAGTTGGAGCTGTTATAGTTGCAGAAATGGACGGTCGTGCAAAGGGAGGTGGTGCTCTCAGTGCGTAAGTGTTTTGCTGCAACTGTTGAAATGTTAATAATTTTTAGTTGGATCTAGGCATTGATATAGCTCATAAGAAGATGGTCCATTAAGCTTAACCTTGGAAACTTAGTATTTGGCTTTTATTCTTAGACTAATTTTCAACATGTGGAATTCATGGGAAAAATTTGCTGTAGTTATAAATTTTTGAAATAGTTTGCAGAAATGAAATATAACGAAGACTTAAAAATCTGGCTCAAATCTTCAAAACCTCTCATTGCATCATGTGGGTAAGCCAAACCACATTACATCCATATTATGTTCCAACCTGGAACTTCCAAATTATATATTTACCCTGTGTACATTCCTTGCTCACCCGAAGTTTTCACTGCTTAACACTTTCGGTAGTAACAAGCTTGCCTTGCACAACGCCTACCATATGTACCAATCAGTGGGTAGTCCCCTAATAATCAGCTCAATGTTTAAGTTTCTCAATGTTTTTCTGAGGATGGGGTTTGAAGTAAAAAGGTTCAGGAATGTCATTGTATAATAAATATTGATTTTGTTGGGCTTTGTCCTTTGTGGGGCTGTTGAATATGTGCTCTTAAGGCAGCTGGAAATTTTCTGCATAAGTTAGATTTTAACGGGAAGGAAAAGAAATGGTAGATGACACTAGGAAATTGCTGCTGGGTCCCTAAGTAGTCAACAGCTAGGAAGAGAAGCGAAGCAAAGCACTCCTTTGATAGCAAAAATGCTGGGGCGCTTGGAGAAATGCTTTTTAAAATAATTTTTGACAGAGTTAGTACTTAGTGTCAGGTGACACATTTGGAATATTCAAAATCAAAGTGGTGTTTGTAATCTTTTCTTTTTTCTGAGGTGACAATTAAAACTCATGTATAACTTCAGGTCACATCTGAAATCTTCCATGTTATGTATCTCAGTATATGCATTTTTTCTGCTAATGTGCCTTCTCAGTTTTGTAATGCTATTCCAAAATTTCTATCAACTTTAACTTCAAACATTAGTCTAGTGATCAATAGCAAAGAATAGCTACAGTGAAGGAAAGTATCTCTTTGGTTTCTGTTGCAAGAAAATAGAGCAGAGAGCTTACTGTTTGTTTCTATTAGAGTCGTGAGCTTGTTATAGTCGGTCCTAAAAGGAGAACCTTGCTGCTTACTTGATATATCTCTGTGTCCTTGCATGGCTCGGCTCGTTCTTAGAACCCTGCCTCTTCCCCCCTCTCCTTGTTCTATCATCCAAAACAGGCCGTATGGAGGATATAGCTAAGTGGTAAGGCATTGGTTTTTGGTACTGGCATGCAAAGGTTTTGACAACTAGATTTTCTTTTACTATATGTGTGCAATGTTGCAGCAACAAAGGGTCCTGTTATCTTTATTGGAACAGGAGAGCACATGGACAAGTTTGAAGTTTTTTTATGTTAAACCGTTTGTCAAGCTGTCTCTTAGGTCACTCGCTTTTTCAGTCTTGACTTTTTTGGATGTACTTAGCAATGACTGTTCTAAATTGTTTAAGTAACAATGGCTTTTACTTCTAGGCATGGGCAACTGGTCTGGATTTATGGACAAGATCCATGAAGTTGTTCCTATGGACCAACAGTCAGAACTCTTGCAAACGCTGTCAGAAGGGAACTTTACATTAAGGATTATGTATGAACTCTTTCAGAACATACTTAAAATGGGTCCAGTTAGCCAGGTTATCATTCTCTTTTATTGTACTTTATCTAGAATGAGAACTGCCCAAACTTTTCTCTAAATCAAGTCGGGTGTTTCAGATTTTTCAAATGCTGCTTATTACTCTGACTCAGTAGCTACAGCTCTCCTTTATAAAAGAGGTCTTCGAATTTCCCTCCCCCAAATGTCGTAAATGGATTTTAGGAAACCATATTATTAACGTTATGAGTAGTTTGTGCTCTGAGTAAAATTCATTAACTAACACAACAATCAACTAAAGAAAAGAATGTAGTGAAGTATTAAACTAAGTCTCAAAATTAATGAAACTTTGGGGAGGCCAGAATCATATTCATGATTATCTGTTTGGTTTTTAGCCTTATAAAGCAATTGACAAGTAACTTTTATGTATGAACTCTGTGTCCTCTTGTTTACTCTCTCTCTTTCTCTCTCACACACACGCGCACACACACACACAGACTACGCACATTCAGAAGCTTTAGGGTACATAATCATGGATGTTATTGTTGACAGGACCCAACTGCAGGCTAAGAATTTATTCGGTTTATGTAGGTCTTCTCAATGCTTCCAGGATTTAGTGCTGAATCCTAAAGGTCGTGAAAAGGAAAGCCAGGCAAAGAATGAGCGGTACATGACCATGATGGTTCAATTACAAAAGAAGGCAAGTAATGGCCATTCCTTTTGTTTTTGTGCATTAAGCCACATAGTTTGAGCAATAACTGTCATGTTTAGTTCCTTTGGAGGGTGGGGAAGAAACTCACATGGTTTAGTGAATAGCTTAACTTGTCTTGCAGAGTTGGATAGCTCAAATCCAAAACTCATGAATGAGTCACTTATAATTCAAATAGCACGAGGTTCTGGTCTTGAAATTAGAGAAGTAATGGAGATGTTTGAAGAGTATAAGCGCCTTGCCAAGATATGGAGCAAAATGAAAGGGCTTAAGATTCCGAAGAAGGGTGAAATGAGTGCACTATCCTGAAATATGAATGCACAGCATATGAGCAACGTCCTTTCTCCCCAGATGCTGAAGCAGATTGGTGGCATGGGTAGACTACAAAGTTCGATGAAGCAAATGGGTTCTGGTATAGACATGATGGGGATGTTCGGAGGCGGGGACAAGTAGATATTTATTACAATTGCAGTGGTGATTTCAAGTTTATTTGCAAGTAATGGTTGACAAAAGCTAGCCTTCGTGGGAGGCTAACAGACGTCTGTCCAGTTGATGCTGCTAATCATTTTGCAAGAGCCTATTATCAAAGGGGCTAACAGATAATTTAGTTTTGTTTTTAATAATAGTTGTGATCTGAATGGTTGGCATTTCTTTTTTGGTCTTATTGTATGCATTTGGTAAAAA
>NC_024131.1:15049375-15078467 GCF_000346735.1 Prunus mume
ATATTATAAAAAGAATCATAAATAACATTAGCATAAATAAACTAATTACTTACAAGTTGTCATATGTTTCATTTCCTTGTAGAATTCAACCTCATCATCCGTGTGGCTATACTTTGCCGTTTGCGGTAACCACAAGTTTTGAAAATCAAATACCGCAACCGCAACCGCAAATGCGGTTCAGTTTTTAATACCACAAATGCGGTTCGGTTTATCGCGATTGCGGTTTCATTGCGGTAAATTGTCGGTTGATTTTTGCGGTTTTTCGGTTTTTCGGTTTAAAATGTCACCCCTACATAAATTGGTGCCTATAATATTATTGATTTTTAAAACTTAAATGTTAAAATAATTCCTATATTTTTACCTATACCCATCAATTTAGTCTCGTGTTGTAAATATGCCAAACGTTCTAATTTCGTTTAAACATAAATATGGTAGAATTGGAAAAGCCCGTCTTGATTGTTGCTGGCTTGACAGTCATACAATCATAATTTTTGTGATATCTGCTACATTCCACAAATATAAAATAAAATATTAAAGATACACACTAAATATTTCCACGACTAACTAGACTCTTGACTAAAAAAAAGAAAAAAAGCATGATTAAATTAAAATATGAAACCAGAAAGGCAGGCACAATTCTTATTTCTTGGATCTTAAAATACCCTAGGCAGAACAAGGAGTCAAAACTGGCATTGTTCCTCCTAATAAATTCAACGTCTCCACCACCTTTGATTTATGTGAACATGTCTTCGATGAATACCAATTCTTTCCTCCAGTTGAGGGAATATCTTGAGAAGGATGCGGTACATAGCTCTGTAATACCACTTACTCCATCTCTTGCACAGCACAAGTGATCCAATGGCAACTCCAAAGCCAAATGTAAATCCAAGTTCGACACTGATAAGATCCCAATTAACCTCAGAGCATTGGCAGCAAAGGGCCCAAGGGGAGGGTTGGGGGGGCGGGGCAAACCCAAAATGTGGTTTCCAGCAACAACAAGCTGCCAGGGCAAACAGTGGGGCCCACAAACCTGGGCAAGCCCGAGGGGGAGGCTGGCCCGAGCTCCAGCCCGCAGGCTGTGATGACGTCAGCGCGCTGACGTCACGATGACGTCAGCGCTGCTGTTTAAATTTTTTTAAAGCTGGCCCGTGCAATACACGCGCCCGGTTTAAAAAAAATTTGACGTGCGCTACAGTAGCCGCCCAACGGCATGATTCCACGTGTCGCATGCTGGGCCATCCGATCTGCTTTTTAAACTTATCCAACGGCAGCCATTTTTTCGCGAATAAAAAAATAGAAAAAGTAACCCCCGACGGCTCTATGCCACGTGGAAGCTCCTAGGCTCTCGGATTAGTTTTTTCCAGCAATCCAACGGCAGGCAATTTTTTGCCAAAAAAAAAATCGAAAAAAAATCGGAAAAAATTTAAAAAAATACGAAAAAAATACTGAATTTTTTTTTCTATAAATACCAACCAATACTCTTCACTTTTAACACCAACTCTTCATACATTTTCTTCTCATTCTACTATTTTTCACTTTTTAGGCAGATAGAGATGACACGTGGCGCAATTTTAGAGGGTGAAAATCTTATCTGAAATTTGAAATTCGCATGAAATTTGAAATTTGAAATTTATCTGGAATTTGAATTTTGAAATGTATCTGAAATTTGACATTTTGAATTTATCTGAAATTTGAATTTTGAAATGTATCTGAAATTTGAAATTTATCATAAATTTATCTGAAATTTGAAACCGAAAATCTGATCCGATATGAATAGTATTGACACATAGAAACCCAAAAATCTTATCCGAAAATATTATCCAAATTAATTGTTTAAGTAAACAAAGTTGTGAAAAAAACAAAAAAATGAATAGTATTTGCCATGGCAAGCCTTGCATTGCTGGAAACACAATTTTTTTTTTTTGCCCTAGGGCAGGCACTATTCATGTGAATAGTACCCACCCTAGGGCTTCCCTTGCCATGGCAAGGGGCTAACTGGTGGAAGTGCTCTCATGATGATGTCCAGAATTTGGAGGCCTTCTATTCACTGTTGGTGGTGGTGACAATCCTGCTTTGCTATCCCCCGTCAAAGGAGGCCCCCATAGTCCTTTGTTACCTGTAAGGAGGCTTTTGGAAATGTTGAAAACTGAGTACTGGTTGGGATCCTGCCGACCAGTTGATTATTTGAGAGATTCAAGAATGAAAGGAAAGTAAGCTTTCCCAACTGTGGTGGAATGTGCCCGCTCAGCTTGTTCTGTGACAGGTCCAAGCACTCGAGTGAGCTCATGTTAACAAATGAGGATGGAATTTCGCCTGTGAAAGCATTTCTGGACAAGTTAAGGACATGTAGTAATTTGAATTCTCCTATTTCCTTGGGTATTGGTCCACTGAAATTGTTGCATGAGAAGTCAATCAAGGTGAAGATAGATAGAATCTTTACCAGATTCATCTCTGAACCTTTGTTGGTAACTGTTATACTTATACCATACTCAAAGCCCAAAGAAACCTCCTTATGATTGCCTCTATAACTGCTTCTGACCGCTGGATTCTCATTAATATATATCACTGTATGCTCGTGGGCTTTGAATGTCAATGGAAAACCATCTTCGGCAACCATCATTTTCTGCCATGTTCTCCAAAGTATTCCCTGTATTTCACCGCGGATATTATTGTGAGCTAGATCTATGATTTGAAGCCCTGGCCAGGTGCCATTGGTGTTGAGACATTCAATGCCTCCATAAAAGTTGTTGGACTGCAAAACAAGGACACGCAAGGTGGAAATCCTCTTCAACAAGCATGGGAAGCTATCTATTATATTATTGTGTCCCATGTTTAAAACCTCCAACTTAGTGCATTTAGCTAGAGATTTTGGAACCTGGCCACCTAACTGATTTCCACCAATCTCTAGAATTTCCAATGAACTATCTTTAGAAACTTCAACATTTGAAATAGTTCCAGTGAGTTTGTTTCTCGCTAAGTTAAGTACACTGATATTGGGTATTGCAGTCAAGCATTGGGGAATCAGGCCACTGAGAGAATTATTAGACATATCAAGAATACAAATATTTGGGGCATTGCATATTGATGTTGGAATGAGCCCATGCAAGTTATTGCTTGAAAGAGAGAAGAACAGTGTGTTTGTGAGGAAATCACCAATATTTGATGGTATAGAGCGGAAATTATTTCTCGAGTAATCCAGATACTTGGCAAATGGTAGGAAAGTGGGGATTTGTCCCTGAAGTTGATTTGAATGAAGGTCAACGATTTTCACCGTAGAATTATATAAAGGAGGTTCCAGAGTAACCAAGGAGTTACAAGAAAGATTTAGGGAATCAAGTTGATTGGAACTCCAAATCCAATGGGGTATCTTGCCCTGGATATGGTTTTCTGCAAGGTTCAAACTGGATAATGCGGATTGATTTCTCAAGAAATATGGGATTGTAGTCAAATTGTTAGCAGCCAAATTCAATGAAACAATTTGAGGAAACGAGGAATATGGGGAATCAGTACCATTGTATAAACCCATCAAGCTATTGTTTGAAAGGTCGATGTCCGTAAGATATTTCAGCTGCTGAGGGCCATTGAACGGAAAGGCATTGAAATCGTTGGAAGAAAGAGAAAGTGAATGACGGCTTCCAAAATTAAATATAGACACCGATATTTGCCCTTCCAAATTGTTGAAGCTTAAATCAAGGGTACCTAAATTGGAAGAGACATTAGAAAATGCGAGTTCACCTGAGAATTGATTGTGGGAAAGATTTAGTTGTGACAATGAGGGAAGAGAAAAGAGAGACGACGGGATTGATCCAGTAAAATTGCATTTGAAAAGATCTATCGTGGACAACATTTTGAGATTGCCAATTGATTCAGGCAGTGACCCTGAAAAGTTTGTCTGGCGTAGAATCATTGACCAAAGAGATCCATTATTATTGGGGAATTCTGACAAGGAACCACCAAGTTTAAAATTACCCGAAAGGTCAATAGTTTGTAGAGTAGGTACCTGAAAGATCTCTTTTGGAAATGTTCCATTCAACTGACAACCTCTGAGACTCAAGGAAGTTAACTTTGAAAAATTGGCAAAGAATCCTGGAATTGGATCAGAGATGGGGTTCCAACTCAAGTCCAACTCCCTCAGGTTTGGAAAGTCGGCAAAGGATCTTGGAATTGGACCGGAGATGTTGTTCCAACTCAAGTCCAACACCCTCAAGTTTGAAAAGTTGGCAAAGGATCCTGGAATTGGACTGGAGATGTTGTTCCCACTCAAGTCCAACTTCCTCAGGTTTGGAAAGTTGGCAAAGGATCCTCGAATTGAAACGGAGATAGTTTCAGCGCTAAGGTCAAGACCAACAACATGCCCATTGCTAGTGCAAGTAACACCAACCCAAGAACAACAGTCGGTGCTTGAATTCCAAGATATGAGCGGGGCTAGCCCTGAAGATGGATCAAATTGAAGGTTTTTCTTCAAATGGAGCAACGATTGTTGCTGATCTTTAATACACTGGCTGTGAACTGCAGGTAGGAGGATATTGAAGCAGAAGAGGAACAAGTAATGCAGCAAAGTTTTCATTTTGGAAAAACCTTTTACTTTGAGAGACGCTAGCTGATGAGGGAAAGTTTTGATGAGAAAGAAAGGTTGTGCTGTCTTTAATATATACATATCATTATATGTAATTATATGCATGGTAGAATAGAATTGGAAAAGGACACCATTTAGCTTTGATGAGATTAAATCTTTGTCGTCGCTGAAGTCTTCTACCAATATCTAATCTTGTAGTAGTAACCAGGAAAGTGGGATAGAACAAAAATAATGATGTTCCTGCAAAAAGGCCTCCACGAGATTCATGGTTGGCTTGACTTGTTGACTTAAAGGTCTTTCTTTTCTTTTCTTTTTTTAATTGAATAAATCATACAAATAATACAGTGAGTAATCATATCTTTCATGATTAGACATATATATTTGATCTTAAAAAGCAACTTTTAAGAAATTGGATTCAAACTGCTAAAACTATAAGAACCATTAGTTCCTAACTACCCTACTATAGCTAGCACATTAGTTTGAATTCTTTATATTTTTCATTCCCTTGCCGCTTGCTAAAATTAAGTGTTTTTTTTTTCTTTTGTATTTTTGGAATGAGTCAGTGGATATTAGAAATTGGATTTAGAAGGCTTGATTGGTTCTTATTGTTGAACGAAACTAATTTTACTGGACCATATCTCAAGTTCTCAACTAATTCTTACTAAACTTATAAGAGCATCTCCAACCGAAATGCCAATTCCAACGTGGCAAGTTTTAACCTAAAAAAAAGACATTTTAAGCCTTCCAACCGTGATGCCAAATCCTAGTTGGATTGACATCCTTCACTTTTGCTGTCAAAATTGACGCCAAGATGTTGAGATGTCTTTTTATTTATTATTATTATTTTAATGCTGAGCCCACTTTCTTCTCTCCTCTTCCATGTATAGTTCTTAACTCTATTTAATATTTTACTCTTAAATATCGGGCCCACCTGCCTTTAAAAATAATAAAATAAAATGTATATTTGACATCTTGGTTGGATAAAGAGTTTTACAATATGTCAAATTGCCACATCAGACATCAAATTTAAATTTGATGTTTGGTATTTGACATCTCCCTTGGAGATGCTCTAATATGTAATATTTAAGCGTTTATCCATACTAAAAGGAAAAATTAAAATAACATATTAATTGTAGGCTTTGTTGCTCCCAAAAAAGAAAAGAAAAAAAGAGCGGGTTTAATACGCTAGTGCAATATCAACTTGAATCATGCATGTAGTACTTTTGCTTACTTCCCAACCACCAGATTTTAATCCAGAAATTCTTAGTGCATTTTATTCTAAGTTAAACCCAAAACTCGAAGTTTTAAATATTTAACAACCAAAAGAAGCAAACTCTACACTTTTTCTTTTTTTTGCAATGGGATATTGATATGTCGGATTGAGAGACTATGAACATTAGGCCTCATCATTTGGCCCGCGGGCTCATGGGCCGATGGGGGCCCACCCGGCTCATTGGAAAAAAGCACGGCCCGGCCCGTTATGGGCTTTGAGATGGCCCGGCCCGCCTTGGGCCGGGCTAGGCTTGGGCTTGGGTGTCTGAAGCCCGGCCCGGCCCATAGGCCCGGCCCGATTAAGCCCAAGAAAGCCCGGCCCGGCCCACCCACAAAAGCCCGGCCCGTTAGGCCCGCATAGATATATAATTATGTATAAATAAGAGTTTAGGATTAGGATTATATCACTTAAATCACATATATAATTTGTTTCATTTCATTTACTTTTCTTTACTCATTCCTAGTTTATAATTGGATGATTAGCACATTAATTTGTGTCAATTATTAATACAACAATTATATATATATATGTATATATAAATAAGATGAACAATATATCATATCACTAAACATAATCATATCACGAAACATAATCGTACTACTACCACCAAATATAATCATGTTTTTCTTGAACACATCACCAAACATTTACATATTTATTTATACCATCCTTTAAAAAAAATATCTTTTTGATACTTATTATTTTTTTAAATTATTTCTTAAAACGTATTATGGTCTAATTATGTAATAACCTCAAAAATAATACTTTGTTTTATTATTTTTGTGGAAAATCTTATTAAGTTGTGTGACTTTATTGAGTATTTTATGAATTTGGTTTGATGTGAAAATATTGGAATTAAGTGAGTTTAATCTCAAATTTAGACTAAAATGCCCTTATGATTAAGTTTATGATTTTTTTCAGCTAGCCCGGCCCGGCCCATTGACGAGCCCTAATGAACATTGTGGAAATTGTGATGTTGTTCTAGGGATTAACTTGTTGACATTAAAGTTTGCTCTATCTTGTGTAGTGGGCTCCTACAGTCTACACGGTTTCCTACCTACTTGGATTTTTGGATGAGTGTGGACTTGGTCAAGATCAATTAGTCATAGCTCATGGCCCGGTCGAAGAAAGCAGATGATTTCTGTAGTCTAGTATTCCCATTATATCATATGCGCGTATATGTTCATGTTGATTTCTAGGTTGGAAGAGGAATTCTCCATAATCTTGGATTGGATGTTTGGTCCGACCTCAGACACGAAGATGTTGAAGAAATTTCGAACCAAAGAGCTCCATAATCTTGGATTTAAGTTCGCACAATGCTTTTAACATTATATAACTGTTAAGAGTATTTGTCCCACATTAAAAAATTAATGGACTAAATTTGGATTTATAAGAGCAACTCCAGCAATCAGGCCAAACTCGAGGCTGGGGGGAGCCCAAGCAAAAAATCCAATTCCAGCAGGCCATTTTTGCCCGAGCTGGAGGTGGGACCCATGAAGACTGGCTAGCCCGAAGGCAGCTCTCCCCCGAGGGGGGGATGACGTCAGCATGCGCTGACGTCAGCCCTGGGCTCCACCAACAACTAGAAGACATGTGTTGTCGTCTGGGTGCTCCGATCGCCAACTCTCCTCCAATCCAACGACTGGGCTTTTTTTTTGCTATAAAATTATGAAAAAAATACCCAAAAAATTTGGAATTTTTTTCTATAAAATACCTACCAATACTCTTCACTTTCAACACTAAATCCTCATACATTTTCTTCTACTTCTACTATTATTCACTTTTTACTCAACATTTTATTCACTTTTAAATTATATTTTTATTTATCATCTTATCCGAAAATTTTATCCTATTGATATATGAATTTTATAATAAATATTTACATGTATGAACCCAAAAATATTATCCAAATTAATTGTTTAGGTAAACAAATTTGTGAAAAAAAAAACAAAAAAATGAATAGTATTTGCCATTTGCCATGACAACGGGCGGAAACACACATTGCTTTTTGTAAGGGCAGACACTATTCACATGAATAGTAGCTGCCCTAATTCCCCCTTTCCCATGGCAAATCGCAAATGAGTGGAGTTACTCTAAGTCGTTGGGCTACTTCCCCATTGCCAATTGCTTTTGAGGTCCCTCAACTTTCTTCAATAACAACTTTGCATATCATTTAGTTTTACCTACCAATATGTTTCACCCTATCAAAAAAAACAAAAGTGTAGTCAATTGTATGACATCGGACCACTTTAATTTAATTTAATTTTTTTTTTCTAACTTCCTTCAATTAACTAACTACTATCAGAAGAAAAAAAGTGAAAAGCCAAGTTAAAGACTTGTTAATGGTAATCATATTCATTCTCATATGACGCATAATCTATAGATTGAGAATTTCATTTTCCAAAAAATTAACGTGATGATCTCCTTAATGGTGTGGATAATCTTTCGAAATTTAGTTAGAAAATTTGCATATAGTGATTGTATTATACACATATTTACAAATTATTCACATTTAATATATGTATCTTTTTACCAAATTTTTAATAATACAAGTAAACTTCATGTATTATACACATATCTTTGCACATATTATTAAGTAAAAAAAACTATACTTTAAAATTTTGAACAATTAATATTGAAATACTCTATATTTGTTCTCTTTTTTTTGGTTAGATAATATGTGTAAACATTTTATTCGTATTGTTTATATCCCATATTTTACTAACTACGCTTTTAAATATGGAAGTAATTCCAACTATAGATTTATATTAAAATCCACGTGATTGAGAGCCAGTGCTAAAATTTGGATTCTAATGCTCGTCCAAATATTTTATAGAGTTGCATCTGTTGCCGTTGTAACCATAATTTTATTGGCGGTGCTTTATGCATTGATTTGTTGACTTTGAAGTCTTTCTACTGGGCCCGGCTACAATCTACATGTTGGTTTCCGGATTTCGTAGTGAGCATTGACTTGGTCTCTAGTGGAAGAAAGCAGATGATTTCCGTGGCCTGTGCTCTTGTATGATGTTGATTTCTGGGTTGGAAGAGGAATCCTCTATAATCTTGGATATACGTTGAGGAAATTTCCAACCAAAAAGCTCCATAATCTTGGATTCAAGTTCACATAACAATCTTGCATGTCGTTTAGCTTTACACACCAACTTACTTTCAGTCTTTTATCATCCCTACTTACAATTAATACTGAAATTGAAATTATATAAAGCGAAAGACAGAGAATGATGAAACATTCAAAATACCGAAAAATATCCTTGGTTAATTCAAACATTAAGAATTGAAATTATTAATTAAATGAGGATAATATGATAAATTCACATTTTTCATATTAAAAAAATTAAAATTAAACAAAATAAGATAATAGGTCCTACTTTTATGGAATATACCCATATTATCTTTTCTTAATTATAAAATAAAATAAACGATAAAAAAGAAAACCAATTGGCACATGCGTGAGCATGTGCCAAGGGGCTAGTTCATAGTAAATAGAAAAATTAAAAATAACATATTAATTGTAGGTTTTGTTGCTCCCAAAAAAATGAGCGGGTTTAATACACTAGTGCAATATCAACTTGCATCATGCATGCAGTACTTCTGCTTACTTCCCAACCACCAGATTTTAATCCATAAATTTTCAGTGCATTTTATTCCAAGTTAAACCCAATTAAACTCGAATTTTTAAATATTTAACAACCAAAAGGAGCAAACTCTACACATTTTTTGTTGCAATGGGATATTGATACGTCGAATTGAGAGACAATGAACATTGTGGAAATTGTGATGTGAATGTGATGTTGCTTTTTGGATTGACTTGTTGACATTAAATTGTTGCCCTATTTTGTGCAATGGACCCGGCTACAGTCCACGGTTTCCTAACTAGGATTTTTGGATGAGTATTGACTCGGCCAAGATCAATAGTCATAGCTCATGGCCCAATCGAAGAAAGTAGATACTTTTTGTGGTCTAGTATTCCCATTATATCATATGTATGTATATGTTCATGTTGATTTCTGGGTTGGAAGAGGAATTCTCCATAATCTTGGATTGGACGTTTGGTCCGACCTCAGACACGAAGATGCTGAGGAAATTTCGAACCAAATGGCTCCATAATCTTGGATTTAAGTTCACATAATGCTCATTATATTATATAACTGTTGGGAGTATTTGTCCCACATTGAAAAGTTAAGAGACCAAGCCCGGGTTTATAAGAAGTTAGACTACTCCCCCGTTGCCAATTAGTTTTGAGGTGGAACCTCAACTTCTTTCCATAACAACCTTTTTTTTTTTTTTTTTTCTAACTTCCTTCAATTAACTAATTACTATTAGAAGAAAAAAAAAATTGAAAAACCAAGTTAAGGACTTGTTAACTAATTACTATCATATTCATTCTCATATGACGCATAATCTATACATTGAGAATTTCATTTTCCAAAAAATTAACGTGATGATCTCCTTAGTTGTGCGGATAATCCTTTGAAATGTAGTTAGAAAATTTGCACATATATTAAATAATACAAGTCAACTTCATCTTCTTTTTTTTTTTTTTGGTCAAAGCAAGTAAACTTCATCTATTATACACATATCTTTGCACATATCTTAAATAAAAATACTACACCTTAAAATTTTGAATAATTAATATTGAAATACTCTATATTCCTTTTTTTGTTAGATAATATGTGTGAACATTTTATTCGTATTTTTTCTAATTCTTGTCAAAATATTTTATAGAGTTGCATATGTTGCCCACTCGTCTGTAACCATGATTTTATTGCGGTGCCTTATGTATTGACTTGTTGACTTTGAAGTCTTGCCCTATCTTTACTGCGGTGCTTTATGTGTTGACTTGTTGACTTTGAAGTCTTGCCTATCTGCAAGTGGGCTCGGCTACAGTCTACACGTCAGTTTCCTACTTGGATTTTGTGGTGAGTATTGACTTGGTCCATTTCGAGGAAAAAAAAAGAAAAAAAAAAGAGTATTGACTTGGTCTCCAGTGGAAAAAATCAGATGATTTCTGTGGCCTCTACTCAATTCATGTTGATTTATGGGTTGAGGAGGAATCCTCTATAATCCTGGATTGGCCGTGAAGATGTATGCTAAGGAAATTTCGAACCAAAGAGCTCCATAATCTTGGATTCAAGTTCACATTATGTAACAACCTTGCATGTCGTTTAGCTTTACACACCAACCCACTTTTAGTCTTTTATCATCCCTACTTACAATTAATATTGAAATATGATTGCTTCTTTTTTGGTCAGATAATATGCGTACATTGTACTCTTATTTTTTGATTTCTTGGTTGGAAAGCAGATGATTTCGCTCAAATCAAAGATTCCGCGTCCAAAGAAAGAAAATGCACTTTAGACAAGTGTCCAAAATAATCAAACCTCATCTAAACAACTCCAAAATTGTGACGTACGACGTCAAATCAGGACCAATGACACCCATTGTCCAAAAAGTCACTTTGGGTCTCGCCCACACGTCCAACCGACACTCTAAAAATCTCCCTCGAGCCCACAACCTCAGCTTTCCAATCTGATCACACCAACAGACTCTAAATAGTCCCGACATGACCATGCATCAATTTGGGCCCAATTCAATGGTCGGATCATTCTTGATTGCAAGATCAAACAATAATCGCTCGCCTTAACTTCAAAACACAATAACTTCATATCGGAATATACGATTTCTTATCAGTCTGAACCTACAGACTCACAACAACACCAACTACAACATACATAAAATTGGATACGATCCAATGGTCCAGAATTTGCTAGGCTCTGATAGTCAGTCCAACGACAAAATCTTGCAATTTCGAGCACACCACAGTGCTTAGAACGTCGATGACATTAACCTAACCTCAAAATATGAAATGGCGACTTATACCTTAAAAAATCCACTATTTGAGCAATTTCAAAATTTGCAAGAGAGCCATCGAAATTTACCTTATATTGTAGAGCTCGTTCTCACGATCACGTCAGCAAAAATGATTCAACAATCCAAACTCAAGAACAAAATATATGAATTTCCAAAGTTTTTTTTAACAAAAACTTCCTTTTCTTTTTTTGTTCTTCGTTGCAGAAATGAGAGAGGAAGAAGATGAAGATGCACAGAGCGGAAGAAAAGGAAGAAAAGGAGAAAAGCAACCCACGTATGAAGCACAGTAACATTTTTTATTTATTTTTGTTTTTCCATTCAGGAATCATAATTTTCTCACTTCAATTCCTCATACGTCCATCGAAAAATCATTAAATTAAACGTAAGGGCAATTTAGTCCAAATTGATTTTAAAAGGTCTAAAATCCATTATTTCCACATCAAACCAACTTCATACAATGCCCACACATTTTAATTAACCTTGTATGATTTTTCGGAAGAGTAATAACAACAAAATCCCGAATTTGAGGTTATTACATAATCAATCAAATCTCATCATTCGATCGTTCAAATAAAGCCTATGGTTCATCATAATCGATACTTAATAAATTAAATCACTTCATGGGAACGATACTTTACTTGACTCTAAACTACTTGTGTGATTCGTATGCTTGCAAAATTGCTCAACAAGTTTTAGCGCCATTGTCGGGGAGTGTTTTAATTTTTATTCATATCGATATAGATTGATTCATATTTTAATTTGAATTTTATTATTATTATTTTTAATTTAATTTTTTTTGGTTTTCAAGTACTTCACTTAGTGCATGAGTTTTGGGAGACGTTCGCAAAGTCTTAAGCTTATACTACTAAATCCATAGATCTAACAAACGCTTCACAAGCTTAACAGATTCAACCGGGTGAAGAGGAAGGATGAAATATTGGAAAAGCCATCACCTATGGCTGAGGAACTGAAACCATTGAGGGACTATGTTGTCCCATCTGTTAAAGCATCACCATCGAGCATTTGTTTGTCCAACCATTAATGCCAATAATTTTGAAATCATACCAGCCATAATTTCAATGATTCATCAATCATCCATCTTTTGTGGTTTACCTCAAGAAGATCCTAATAGCCATATATCTACCTTCTTGGAGATATGTGATTCATTTAAGTGCAATGGAGCTACAAACGATGTTGTCGCTAAAGGCTTTTTCCTTTCTCATTAAAGGATAAAGTAAAGGCATGGTTGACTTCTCAACCACCTAATTCTATTACTACATGGGACGACTTAGCTAAGAAATTTTTGGCTAAATTCTTTCCTCTGCAAAGACCGCTAAACATAGGAATGACATTATGTCCTTTGCTCAAAATGACATGGAGCCTTTTTATGAAGCATGGGACATATACAAAGATATGCTAAGGAAGTGCCACATCATGCGCTACCTACTTGCATGCAAGTTCAATCATTCTACAATGATTTGAATAGTACAAGCAAAACAATGATTGATGCTGCAGGTGGAGGAGCTTTGATGGGAAAAACAGAAATGAGGCTCATAATTTGTTGGAAGAGATGGTGTCTAATAACTATCAACGGTCTAGTGAGAGATCAACACCATAGAAAGCTGGAATTCATGAGATTGACACCATATCTGCGTTAAGTACATAAATTTCTACTCTTTCTAAACAACTTGGTACTTCAAATGTTAATCCTATTCAGTCTATTTAAGTTGTGAAATTTGTGCAGGACATCATCATAGCAATTGTGGGAACACATATTTCTGCAACCAATAGATGGGTGACACGTAGAAAAGGAATATTCTTTAGGTCAATTGATCACCCTAATTAAATCCTATTTAATTAGGGCAATTATCTTTGATTTAATATGAGAATATCTCCCCAAATCAAGGATGAGATTTCCATCAAATCTCCTTGATTATTTCTAAGCTCTTATTTATGGGTAGGAATAATCCTAACCAAATAAGGATTATTCTTCAAACCCTAGCAGATAAGGAGTCTATAAATACATGGCTACACAAGACATTCAAGGTAATGCTTTCTCACCAGAAAAACCCTTTTCTTGCTGCCACTCTCTCTCCCACACGACTAAGTGCCACTCAGCTCTCCCCTTGAGAGAAAACTCCATCCACTTTAGCTATTATCATATCTTCATCAAGATCTAATCGAACATATTTGGTGCTTTCATTGAGAGATTTGAGATATACTTAATGCAATGCTCTTGAATCTTTATCAAGGAAATCCATTTCCTTTCCATCATCGGTTTCATTTGAAACCCTCAAATTATCATGGTGAGCTGCATCACCAGCGAAATTCTCTCTAACCACCCATGGCCTATCTCAGCCTATTTTGGCTCGGTGGAATTAATTCTGACTTCATCTCCCATCATCCAAGGCCTAATCTTTGAGTATGATTTGTTGAGGGGTGAATGCCTAAGATGACATTCACTGGTTTTTTGCTACTTGGACTAGCAGTCAAGAACATGAAGATAAAATTGCAACAACAACAACAAAACCACGAAGAAGCAGCTTGCTCTGTCACCGGCTCCGATCACCAAGTCATCGCGTGCAGCATGGGCTATCCTACATTGACTAGAGGTCTCCGACCTCCAAACCCTAAACTAGTCGTTCCTTCTCACGACAACAATGGTGTCCACACGGGGAAGGCTCTTTCTCTCTCTATTATGTGATGACCTATAAGATTTTTCGGGGAATACTTGTTCCTGTCCCTGTCATGAGGTTTTCACCTTAAATTTTCATTTAACTCAGTTACATTCAATTGAATTATAAAATTGAACTCATTGACTCAAAATCATCTTAAATCAATCTCATAAAACTAAATAAATATTATATCATATTACAATCATGGGTTTTTACCTTAAATGGTCCTCAAACTTATACCTGAGTTGCGTTTTGGTTCAAATGGTCCCCAACTAAATTATTCGTTCAAATGATCTACATACTCTTTATTATTCGGCGAATTGGTCCTATCATTACATTTTCTGTTGTGGGGGTAAATAAGACTTTTGACAACTAACAAAAAAAAATACAGTTAAAAATTAATACAAAATTTTCTTTATTTTTTAAATGAATTAAAAACCATAAAACAATAAAACAATAACAAAAAGTAACCCAAAACCCAGAGCCTCTCTCTCTCTCTCGATAGAGGGAGAAATGGTTATCGGGCTGGGGGCTAGGAGGTGGGGGAGGGAGAGAGGTTTTGTTTTAGTTTTTAATTTATTTAGTATTTTGTTTAACTGGACTGTTTTACCCTATATTTGATGGCAACATTGACAAAATGTAACGATAGGACCAATGTGCTGATTAATAAATTGTTGGTGGACCATTTGAACGAATAATTTAGTTGAGGGACCAAAATGCAACTCGAGTATAAGTTTGAGGACATTAAAACCCTATAATCATACATGGTTATATTATATTATAAACTACTTAAAAATAAATATATTACTTATTAGGCTCGGGGATAGGAATAACAATACCATCTTCGGCACTTCCCCGATTGAAGCTTTTTAAAATTCGGGGATCCCCATGCGTCCTCAATTTTCCCCCAAAATCTACCCCTATTAGGGTCGAGGACCCGATGAGGACCCAGATGAGAGGACTGTTGGATCCAACACCCTCCATTGGAGATGGTTTTTATTGGTGCTTTTCTTAATAAAAACTGAAGTAATATTGCAGATCAACGGTGCATGTTAAATCTTAGTGATTTCAACTGGAAAAAAACAAAAAAAACCAACAACCCAAATTTAAATCCAACGGTCAAAATAAAATTTTTAATTTATCAAAATCATATCTTAACCCAAAAACTCATCCCAAACTTTACAAAAATTCATTCATTTGTTAAATAATCATGCAAATAGAATTTCAATTTTTTAAGTTAAAATGTTTGAATAATTAAATCACAAAGGTACAAACAAAAACAAACTCAAGAAAAATTAACCACAAAAAATAGGAGTTAAACATTCTGAAACAATTGGGTTTTTCGCAGCAATGGTCCCTCAACTATACCCGTAGTTGCATTTGGGTCACTGAACTCAATTATTAGTTGCAGAAGTCACTCAACTGTGTGTTTCATTACACCAGTACTCCTTCCGTCAAGTCTAGCTAACGTGGTGTCAATTTCATAAGCAGATTTGTCTTTTGAAGTCTGGCATGTCCAACCTCCCATCTACAGCAACTTCCCTCCGAAAAATGTCAAATCTGGCGCCAAATAAATTCCCAATTCCCATTTATATTCGAAGAAAGCCACATAAAAACAGTAGATGTGCTGAAATTTTGGAAATTCGAAGGAAATCTGGGAAGCCCACACAATGCATGCGCAAAAATGTCGCAGATTTCTTCTTCATCAACAAATTCGAGCCCTAGTGCAAGGAAGCTATGCAGGTGCGGTGGATATATCAAAACCTGGACTTCATGGACTAATTTAAATCATGGGAGAAGATTTGAGGCTTGGGAGATGAGTCAAGTAAGTTAATCTGTGAAATTTTATTTTGTTGCTTGATGGGTTTAGCTTTGATGTTATGAAACGTACTTTGCAGAGAAATAGAGGAAATGGGCATCATTGGGAGTGGCTGGACGCACTGACCTGTGCAAGAGGGAAAATAACTAATTCTTGGGTTGTTGAGAAGAATGAGAGCAATGGAAGAGGACCTAAAGCTAATATAAGAACAGAAGAAAGAAGTGGAAGATAAGCTGAAAATGGTGGAGAGAGAAAAGAAGGAATTGGATACGAAGTTGGAGAACTAGGCAAGCAGAAAAGACTGTTTGAAGAGAAAAGAACAAGCCAACAACCAAGAGAGAATCAGATTTGGGGGGTTTCATTTCTGTCATTGGGTATGCTTACAAACAATTTCAATGACAATGAGGACAAAGTAAACAAGGAAGACAAGGTGCAGGCATGTGCAAGTGTGAAATCACTTCCATGACAAAACCGACAGAAATGGGACCACAGACAATAATAAAGACTCCAACTATATTTTTTTCCACCTTAAAGCCAAAACTTCATTGTCAACAATAGGACCACACATTTTCAATAATATATTGCAATATAAAATGCAAAATGAATATTTAGGTTATAGTAACTTACCATACTTGGGGGGTTCTCCAGACCACCGAAAAATTGTCTCCATTTGAAGAATCCTCCACGCACTGTAGGCCCGACACTTTTCTCTGTGATTTCCACGAAACTGAAATCCTATATCTGTACTTTATCGATTTTTTAACTCAAAATACTTCGCTACTTAGTCCATTAATGCATAATGCTGAGATAATGTTCCAAATTCCCCAAAAATCGAAGTCCAATGCCTCTCGATTTGAAAACCCTAGACGCGATTTTCTCCTTTTGCTCATATTGCCATTTCTGTGCAACTGTCGTTCTCTTCAAAACCAAAAGATTCGTTTTAATTACCTGAAAAGTCATATTTGCCCCTCACGAATCTATGAGATTCTCACAGATGTTTGTCACGTCATCATTTTAAACGAAAAAAACTAACGGACTTGACAGAAGGACTACTGGTGCAACGAAACACACAATTGAGTGACCACTGCAACTAATAATTGAGTTCAGTGACTCAAATGCAACTACGGGTATAGTTGAGGGACCATTGCTACGAAAAACCCTAAACAATTTAATAAAGTTGCTGGCCTAAATTTTGAGTTTGCAGGATTTGAGGAAAAAACTATCTTACATTTTAATAAATGGTCCATATTATCAGGGTGCTATCTAGAACCTATAATGAGTTGTACTGCTGGTTTTGCTGACGGTTTCTCACACACACTACCAAGGTGTGCCATCGGAGTTTGAACCTAAGTCTACTAGTCTACACAATACCATTTCCTATTGAGCTAGACCTTATTGGCACAGCCCAATTATATTTTTGGTCTCCACAAAAGCCACGAAATTAGCCACTATTAATTCAGGCTCAAACAAAAAAAATAGCAGCAAAACATAAAATTATGTTTTGAATATATCTAGTCTACTATTATACATAGGAAATTATGCAGAAGAATTGGTTGGACATGTAATATCAGGG
This sequence comes from Prunus mume, assembly GCF_000346735.1. The sequence goes on from NC_024131.1 coordinate 15,067,181, forward strand.
CAATAGTTTCATTGCATGTTTCATTTTCAACAGTAATTTTCAAATGTTATTGAGTTTTAAAATTTATAAATCGTGAAGAAAAAAAGGGTAACATTGGAAACCACTCCATTCCAGAATAATCAGGATGGGGGTACAATTCTCTTTTTACAAATTTATAAATAAACTCAATCCTAGACATGTATTTATAAAAAAACCCAAGTACTATTTAAACATAGAAACACACCCAAAATCAACCCAAAAGTCAACTTTTTGGGTGTGTTTATAAATGAGTTTTGAGTGTGTAATGATGGGTTTTGGGTGTGTTTATATGTTTAAATAGTGCTTGGGTTTTTTTATAATTTCAACCCCCATTTTGGGTGTTTTAGTGAAACTTTTCTATTTTAGCATTCCAGCCAAGCAAACGTGCAATAAAGTATAATAATCAGAGGTCATTCATTTACGCATTGTTTTATTTGAAACCAATGTTATTGAATGTTGCAATACTTCGATGATAACAGAACTTGGATGGCATAAACACAGAATTTTGAAGAATTTTGAAGTGATTGATAGAGCCAAAATTAAACCAAAAGGAAATCCAACTTAGTCATCATTTTTCTCAACAGAAAACTATAACACAATGCAGGCTAAATTATTTTTAGTATGTCTAACGGATCTGTCCATAATGAGAATTATGGCGCAAAATGAGCTTCAAACCCTTTGCACCTTCTCCAGTTGATGACTTCTTCAGAGGGCAGCTGCTGTACCTTTCTCTCAAAACTGCATCGGGCACGTATGACCAAGTGCGCCCACGGGGAGAGCTATCAGGCCACATAAACCTCTCAGATATTGGATTCACCAGACTCTCACGGAATTCTTCAGCTGTCTCACAAAGCAAACCCTGAAACAAAGCCACAATCATTTTTAAAGCCTGTATTAATGTGACAAGGGTGGAAGGTGTGACTGGTTATAGTAATTGTAGTGGTACCTCTGCCATGGCTTTGATCTTCAAGGTGACATCATTACTTAGAAGGACAAGTTGTCCATCATTCTTCATCTTTCTATGCAAAAGAGCACAATCAAGGATATGGTCTTCTGCTGTTGGTGATACAAGGTCCATCAAACTCCATCTTGAAAAAGGCAATGAGCTTGTTGCCCCAGAAGGAAAGGCCCAGCTCTTATCACTAGATAGAGACTGCGGAGAAACAGGAGGGGTTGGAGCTATCAGTCTTCCATCTTCCATTGAGCTCTGGACATGGATCCACCAATTTGTTTTTACCATGCAATCTTCAATCCATTTGAGCACCAGACAAGCCTCTGTTTTCCTTCTGAAAAGACTTCCACGTTGCTTCAAGCAATCCAGTTCCCGTAAGACTGTTTACAATAGAAACATTCACAATTATTAGGATCAACTGTAATGAATGAACAATATGATCAGGCAACTGAAAGGATGTACGTAATTCAAATTTTGTTACCCATTCTTGGAATTATTAACCGAGTCCCTTTAAGACCTTGTAGAAGCTGCAATGACTTCCTTGATTCCTTGTCAAGAAGGGTAGTAGTGTCTGCAACCATAGTCCAGCCCCTCCTCTTTCCTTCTCCAAAAGATTTATTCTGAAAAAAAGCTTTGAGTTAGATGTTTGTACTTGATAAAGCTAGTTAGACCCATTGAAATTAATTCCTGAACAAATGTAACAGCTAGTTAGACCCATTGAAATTAATTCATGAACAAATGTAACAAGGGTTGCCAACTTACAAGGAGTGGATTGGCGACCTTTCCCGTGGTTCTAGTACAACTGGAAGATGCGCTGCTTCTTGTGGCTGTGTTTGGGACCGAGGTTTCTGATATGTTCTTGCCTCCAGAATTTTTAAGTAGTGATTGAAATGGCATCCTTTCTCTTCTTTCTTTTGTTTCCGCCAACTTTTTTTCCACCCTAGCTTGCTTTCCAGAAGTAGTTCCTACTGATTTTCTTTTTCGGAGTTCCTTCAATTTCTGGTTTTCTTTTTCTGGGGATACAATCAGATCTTGTTGACAGATACTGGAAATTAAACTTAGTTTCGACGAGGATGATCTACGTGACTTGGAATGCTTAAATTCTATCTCACCATTCCTTTTCAAGGACCTCAGTCGAAGAGTATTTGGGGTCAAATTTTCCTTGTCTGGTGTAAAGATTTCCTCCTCTAGTTCAATGTCATCACCATATCTTGCCTCCTCTGTTTTCCCTCTACTCTTATCTGTTTGAAGCTGAACAACACTAGCACGTTTACCTCTTCTTGCCCAAATGCTTCCCCTCATGCCTGATTTATTCTCTGATCTCAGTGGAGGGCTTTCACAGAGGTCTGATTCAGGCTGTCCTACTGCAGTAAAGAGAGATTGTGGGGTCTGGCTCTCTCTGTCATCTATTAACTCTGACAGTATCCCATCTAGTGTAGATGAGTTTATAGATTCTTTCATACGAGGTTCAGAATGGAGGCCTGTAGAATCCCTCTTTTCATGGTCTTCTGGTGACACACTTTTGTTTTCAGTTTCTCCAGTTCTTTCATCCACTGGACATTCTATTTCATCAGAATGTTCAAAATTCAGGTTAACCAGCAAGTTTAGTTCTGGTTCCAAGGTCAAGCTTTCTTCTTCAACTTGTTGACCTTCGCTCTTGGCAAGGACTTCCCCAAATGGAAAGGATAAGTTCTCCATCACAAGAGGAGACGAAAGACACGATACATCAGTCTGTCCATCATCTTTTCTCAATGGACTTTGGCTGTCAATTTTCTCAGGTACTTGAGCAGCAGGATAAGCTTCCTCTTCCTTTTCTTCTAAATGTTCAAAATTCAGGTTATCCAGCAAGTTTGAAATTGGTTCCAGGATTTCTTCTTCAACTTGTTCATCTTTGTCCTCTCCAAGGACATCGCCTATCGGCAAGAATAGGTTCTCCATGACAAGAGGTCCATAATTTTTTCTCAATGGACTTTGGCTGTCAATTTTCTCAGGTACTTGAGCAGCAGGATAAGTTTCCTCTTCCTTTTCTTCTAAATGTTCAAAATTCAGGTTATCCAGCAAGTTTGAAATTGGTTCCAGGATTTCTTCTTCAACTTGTTCATCTTTGTCCTCTCCACGGACTTCACCTATCGGCAAGGATAGGTTCTCCATGACCAGAGGTCCATCATTTTTTCTCAATGGACTTTGGCTGTCAATTTTCTCAGGTACTTGAGCAGCAGGATAAGTTTCCTCTTCCTTTTCTTCTAAATGTTCAAAATTCAGGTCAACCAGCAAGCTCGAATTTGGTTCCAGGCGTTCTTCTTCAACTTGTTCCTCTTTGTCCTCTCCAAATACTTTGCCGATCGGCAAAGATAGGTTCTCCATCACTAGAGATCCATCATCTTTTCTCAGGGGACTTTGGCTGTCAAGTTTCTCAGGTATTTGAGCAGCGGGATAAGCTTCCTCTTCCTTTTCTTCTAAATGTTCAAAATTCAGGTTAACCAGCAAGTTCGAAATTGGTTCCAGGCTTTCTTCTTCAACTTGTTCATCTTTGTTCTCTCCAAGGACTTCGCCGATCGGGAAGGGTAGGTTCTCCATCACTAGAGGTCCAGACGGACATGAAATATCAATCTGTCCATGGTCTTTTATCAATGGGCTTTGGTTCTCAGTTTCCTCAGGCACTTGAGCAGTAGGATAAGTTTCCCTTTCCGTTTCAATAAAAGAGGAACTGTCTGGGTTTTCATTTGGATTAGAACTAGATTCTTCCATATTCAAAAATAGGTTCACCGATTCAGTTCCAAATGCCCAGAAGCTTGAGAATTCATTCATTTCATCAATACCTTCTTCAATTTGATCAAAAATTGAGTAAATGCCATTTTCAGGCATTGGAGGTGCTGACGGGATCTCCTCCTTCCCACTTAGTCCAAAATTTTCATCAGGCAACAAGGATTCTATACCCACAGAATTTGAATCCGGAGATTCAATTTCTTTATTTTCAACTGACAGAGAATTCTCACCCTGTACATAACCAAAGAGCAAAACAAAAGAAAATTCTTATAAAGTTCATTTTCAAATGGAGAAGATTTCTGACCCAATTCAATTCAATTTGAATAAAGAGATGCAGAACAGAGAGAACCAAAAAAATTAAGAAACATCTTTTGGGCGTTCCACAACTTCATGTCCAAAAGAACCAAAATGCATAATTTAATTTTACTCAATTCGCATAAGAGAAAACAAAGAACAGAATCAAGAACAATTCAACAAACATATTTTGCGCATTCAACAAATTCACGTCTAAATCAAATAAAATGCACAAGAGATTACCTGGACTACTCCTTCTGCAGTTTCATCTTCATCATTATTTGTCAACGGAACAAAAGACGTTTCGAAATCATAGGCTCGACTCAAAGGTATCCAGTGAAGGCTGTAGACCCTGCTGGAACCACCAACCCTCAGTATGTCCCCTTCCCTCAGCTCCACCCTGACCCCTGGCTCAAGCCTCTTCTCCGAAACCCAAGTGCCATGCACTGCAACCAAAAACCCCAATTAACCCAATAAGTCCAAGAAGAGCAAGAAGCACACAAATTTCGGGGTTCTTTAAATTTTAAAAAAATCACTGAAAGAAACATGAAATGAGAAATAAGAAGCTACCTGATGATAAATCGGTGAGAGAGAGCTGCTGGGAAGAAGGGTTAGAGAGGATTTGGAAGTGGAATCTGCTGATGCTGGGGTGAGTCAGGACGATGTTGCAATCGGGGTGGCGACCGACGATCAAGATTTCTTCTTGGGTTTGTTGATGGATGGAGGAGATTGGTTTATTGGTAGGTGGGGGTGGGGGTTTGTTGACGATGAAGATGTTCTTGAGAATCGCTCCATTTTTAAGGACTGTGAAGACTGGGATTTTGGGCTCGTCGTCTTCTTCTTCATTGAGTTTCTTCTTCTCATTCTCGTTGGCCATGGTCACTGGCTGTCTTAGCACAGAAAGGGAAATTATGCTCAGTTTTTGTTCAAGAATTTGGATTCTGAGTAGGGACGACGATTTTATTTGAGAGAGAGAGATAGAGAGAGAGAGAGGATTTGACCAAATTATTGTAATTGCTGGACCTGGAGAAAATGTTTTGAAGGTTGTGGTGGTGTTTTATTTTGAAAAGGCGACCGTTGGGATTTTTTCAATTTTTATAACGGCTACTTCAGCTCAACTGACGGCGTTAATTTGTGCTCTCTCTCGGATCATTAAAACGAACAATTAAAGGATTTTTATTTTATTTTATTTTATTCCTTTTTTCGAAAATAGAGGTCCATTCCTATTTATTATTGTAAAAACATTTTTGTGTAAAAAAAAATTAAATTCCTGAAATCACATTTGATCACAACTTTACTGAATTAATGACAGTTTTGTTTTGTGAAAATTTTTAGTTAAATTTTGAATTATCACAACCCTTCTCTCTTATTTGGTCTCATTGGTTGTTACATCAAAGTTCATTTCAAAGCTTCAAAAAATGAGTCATTTATGTAGGTTGGGAGGCGTAAGCCTTGACACGTTAAAGCATAAACTTTTTGAAATTTTTTCTTATTTTTCATTTTATAGGTATATAAGTAATTATATAAGAAACTATTCATGATTTTCAAAAATAAAAGTAGTAAATTGCCAGTATTAATCACCCATTACTCTAATAAGCCTAGACTTTAAGAGGCCTCTTTTTTTCTTTTCTTTTTTTAATAAAACAAACGATAGTCTAAATTATTTTAAATTAATATAATATACAATAAAGAGGATTCGAACTTGGGTACAAGAGGCTGCCACTACACCACTGCCACACCAAATTAGATATGCCAGCCGCACCACCGTTAGCAGCTTAGTGCTTATGACAGTTGCGAGAAGCTTCTAACAGATACTGATCATTGTTAGCAAACCTAAAATACAAGGCCATATCAAGTTGAGGTTTTGTTATTGGTCAAAGACTGACCCCAAAACAGTATTTCACTCAAATAATAATGAAGTTCCAATTGCTTCTGTGAGCAGCAATCAGACTGCTTTTCACATTTCTACCATTGGAGATACCAAAAGGCTTTAGGAACTGGGGAGAATTGCTATTATCTTATTGTATAGAATCCAATCCTCATGAGAAACTAAGAAACCAAAACTGTAGGAGATCACAAGGGGGCAATTATCGTACAAAAAGTAATGTTACAAAAAGAATAGTGGTATAGGAATCTTGCGCATTGCTGAGTTGGTTGGTCATTTACACTATTCATGACTCGAACGGGAAACTTATCCCAACTCGCATCTAACTTGTACGGTACTGAGCAAAACCTAGACATAAAGATCTGAAATAAAAAGCCAAAAACAGCAAACCCCAAATTCATTTTGGCTGGCAATCCAGCATAGGAGGAGCTCAATCCTGCTTATTTTGAGAAAGTCTTGCACGATGTCTTAGCTCAGCTCTTTTCCACCTAACAATCAGGCAACACAAGGACAAGAGTGTGTTTATCTGTGAAAAAAAATAGAGTTCATGTTAAAACAACCAATTGCAAAGACATGATCAGATAAGCAAAGAAAAAGAAACCGGATAAATAAGCAAATCCATATACTAACCAAGATTATGATTGCAATGATGAGAAGAGGCCCAGACCAGACTGATGAGAGAAAAACTCCATTTGGATCAAAATAATTCTGAGTGGAAAAGCTCTTCCAGTTCTCACCCAGTAAACTATTGAGCCTCTCTGCAAGATATACTCCAGCCACTGCATAAAATAGTTGCCCATATAAGTATCTGGATAAGCAGCAAACATCCATAAATTATATTTTCCTTTTTCCTTTTTCCTGTGCAATAGATGTACATATTCCTACAACCAAAACGCGTTTATGTAAATTCACATGCTCAGTTCCCCACTTCCCTCACTAGTAGCACACAAGAACAGACCGTCAACACTTAACAGTGATGTCAATTCTATAAGCCCATAAATTCTACAGACCAAAACAATAAAGATAAACAAGTTAAAAAATTCAATAAACCCATATGAGAAGTACTGATGACTGGTTGGTGACTGATGAGTTGGCAAAGTTATCAACTCAACTAGTCTACAAATTATTACAAATCTACATTACAAAGCTAGCACAAAGGGAATGAGGAGCATGAAATCTTAATCATACAATTTATACCCAATTTAACTAAAACATCAATCCACTGATAAAGAATGAACAATTGTCCCAAACTCAAAACAGAAGCAGATAGAGTAGTATACTATTCTTTGGAGTGCAAGTCTTGAACTCTGAAATTAGATGTTTCAATGGCATTTCCTGAAGATTCAGAACTTATAACGAAAATGATACCTCCATATTAGAAAGAAATCACACAGCACATGCAATGCAAATATATTATATTAGCAGCTTCAATGAAAGAGCCTAAGGTGATCAATAAGTCGCCCAAAATATTGGGTATTGCGCCCCCATTTCTTAAAATAAGTTGTGTCCAGTACAGGCAAAGGAATTAGGGAACAACTCTTTGGTACCTCATCCTAAGTAGGGTATGAAACTTGGTCAAAGTTCCTATAGCATCTTGCCCAACAACTAGAAAGAGTCAAAGCTTGATTGAATTTGTTCCTCAGTTCTATGATTCCCTCTTCAATCCAGAGATGGTAACAAAAGTCATCCATACAGCCCAATTAAACTAATAGACAGTGAAAAACTTTTATCATTGGAGTCAATCAATCATTTGATTTCAACTACCCAACTTCCAGTAGAATGAGTTAGGCTACCATAACGCCCAATTAAACTAATAGACAGGACATAATTCCAAATTGTTTTAATGAAAATGCAAGCAAATAAAAGAGGAGCTCTGCTACCATATCACAGTGAAAGAGAATATTTCCTCAGTATCCCCATTGAAGCATCCGTACTCGGCAACCTGTTTCTAATGTCCAGTGAATGAACTGTGGGAAAAGATAATGGCCTTGTGCAACCATATAATTATCCACCAACTTACTTGCTCTGGATCAGTAGTGTAGTAGCCACTGAAACCTGATGGTCTATGCTAGAATAATAATTACTTCCATAAAACCATCTTGCAGTAAGACATGCTGCTTATATCTTTGAGGGGCCTTCTCAAATTACCATTCCCAACATGCTTCTAAAATAAGCTGTCAAATTACTTCTGGAATCATCAACTATTCTATTCCTGAAAGTCTACGAAAGGAGACCAGAAACATAATCATCAAAGGTCAATCCACAGCCCTAAGTTCCATTCACATCCATTAACACCATTTTCTATAGCTTCTTATGATGAAAGATTATTATTAAATCTAAAAATTGTTGTCAGCTGGGAAGAACAATCCTTCAGGGATCGACTGAAGGAGCAATCACACATTATACAGTCCAGAAAATAAAATCAAACATTACATGTTGTACCAAAATATACAAATTATATGTAATATTAAATTTATTACTATATCGGAAGCTACAAAGAGAATCTAGTTGGAAAGCATATGAAAGCAAAAATATACGGAACTTACATGCCAAAAGGAACAAAAACATTTGGAAGTTAAGATTCTTCCTGGAAGTAATAGCCACTATCAGCAACATAAAATGGATGCCGATTAAACCCATCAACCAAGGTTCCTGCACATAACCCATTAATTTAAATTAGATTTTCTTTTGCACTTTGTTTGATTTCTAGATAACCAAACAGAGCGAGAGAGAGAGAGGGCGTACCTTCCAGTTGATAGCGTGGAAAAAACCCAAGAAATTGTCCAAAGCGGGTTTAAGACCAGAACGTAACTCTGCAGAGAGTTTCTGGACGAGATCTGCCATTTGCTCCATGTGCTCCTCCATGGCTGACCGAAGCTGCTCCATTGTTTGTTGCTCTAAAATAAAGAACGGCGCCAAATCTCGTTCTCTCACTGTCTCTTGCTCTCTCTTTCTTCTTTTTCTTCAAGAAAAATTATTGAAGGAACCGTCTCAGATCCAAAGCAAAGACTTTGCTCTTACTTTTGAGTCCAAGGTTGCACAGAGAAGAGAGAGACGAGACGAAGAGATGGAATACAGTTTCACCTCGTTTGAGTGTTCAATCAACTCGAACCAATAAAATTAAAACGGGCCGGCCCATTTGTATTCCGGTAACTCTAGCTTTTCCTGTCAACCCACAAAACAAAATGCAAATGGGCCGAGAAAGTCTCAGTCCTATTTCTATTTTAGTTTTTTTTTTTTTTTTTTAAGGATTTCTATGTGGTGGCAAGTTCCACAATTTGATTCCTGTAGATTGATACCTATCGCAATTTAAGAATACGTTAAAATTTTCGTCCAATTTGGTAACATATAAGCATGTGCCCCGTACGTACAGGAATATTTTATTGGTCACGACGAGATGAGCCACTTCTTCAACCTATGATTCAAAATTTTCTCCATTTACTTGCCCTCATTCTAAACCCTCTGAAAATGGAATGAAATCTCAATCCAGTAATTGGCCCACATGCTTATTATGTCACAAAATTGGACAAAAATTTGGATGTGTAGTTGAATTGTGATTGGTATCAAAGTTCAGGGATCAAATCCTAAGAATTGAAATCACATGAAGTAACGCGGAAAAACCAACCAACTACATGGACCAATGTTGAGGCCAAATTTTAATTAAGGTTGGTCCATGTATATTTTATGCCCAATGCATTATCGTGCTATAAAAGAAGCCTACCCAAGGTACATGGAGGCCCACTAAATATGGCTACGAGGTGCATGTGCAAGCTTTGATATCCACTCCATACCAAGAGAGACTATAATTTAGCATGTGGAGAGGTCACGGTAATGGTTTAACCATTTCACATGTCCAAGCTCGCCCACTCTGTTACTTCATCAAGCATTATCTAACATGACCCCAAATCATTGTGTTATGAGCACTGCTACATAGTCTGAGCATGAGGATGCAATAACACACCAATGAGCAGCAAAGCTGGTCCAGGGTTTTCTAAGGCCCTTTAGACAAAATTAAACACTAAAATTACAATTTTTATAAAAATTAAACACTGCTAAGATGCATTTGGTAAATTTACAAGTGAAGCATTGGTCTTTTTAACAAAATATTTATTCAAAGATCCTCTTACACTTGGAAAAAAACATTTCTTTTTTTCTTTTTTGTCTTTTGAGATTTCCATGGCCACAAAGTGCTTCCAACGGTTTCAAACACTTGCCATTGAGGCACTAGGTAGCTCGTCAGCTGGAGGTGATAGTTTGATTTTTATAATAAACACAACACAATAAAAAAAATAAGTAATTAACAAATAACAATAAAACTTGGATTTGAAGCATCTTTTCTTTAACTTGAAACTTCCAATTGTAAAGAACAAGAATCTTTGTCAAGTTTTTTGTTGAATAAAATAATAAAGAAAAAGAAGTTAATAAAGATGTGTATAATGTATTATAAAATTTATACATCTATATCTATCTATTAAAAAGAAAAAACCTTGAAAGATTTGATAAATAAATAAAAACTTTAAAAGAAAGGCACTGGTCTGGTATTGTGGAGGATTGTTTTCCAACTTAGTGTTGGAGAAGAAAAGAATCACAAAAAAAAAAAAAAAAATTTGTTTGCATTTGAGAGTTTTCTTGTGTTGTGTTTGAGAGCCTTTTTGCTTTTTGCTTTTTGATTTAAAAAAAGAAGCATGTTGGTTTATCTTTGTTTAATTTTCCAATGTTTTGTTTTTCTTTTATTATATTACTATCCTCTTCACACGCGCTTCCGCGCCTGCAATAGACTTTTTTTTATATAAAATTTTAAATTTATTTTAGAATTAAAAAAGATAATGGGTAGTTGTGTTTCATAAAAATAGGATCCATTATCTGATTTTTCTTTTAATTTTATTTTATTTTAAAATGAAAAAGTGTGAATTTATCATATTATCCTCATTTAATTAATAATTTCAATTTTTAATGTTTGCATTAACCAATGGTATTTTTTGAAATTTTGAATGTTTCACCATTCTCTGCCTTTTGCTTTATATATATATATATATATATATAAAATATATTTGACTTTGTTTTCCAAGTAAGGAAGTTTCCTTGAGAGTATCAAAAAGTGATTTGTGACATGCCACCACACCATATCAAGAACGGCTCCTTCTAGTTTTCAAGGTTTGGTTCCTTTTTATTTTTAATATACACATATATGGGCGATAAAAAAAATTGTGTGCCCCTCTTAGGTTTGGGCCCCAGGCTGTAGCCCTGGTCATTCTTGTTTGCCCGTTTTGCGTTTACTCCTGTGATGGAAGGGCAAAGTTCCCCACTGCCTTGAGAACCATAAACTGGTCGACAAGTCAGCTTTCTTTGGTGTGCGAGCGTGCCACTGCTAG
>NC_024131.1:15097342-15118074 GCF_000346735.1 Prunus mume
CTGCTGCTCAAGATTTTGTTAAGCAAACAATATTAAAACCTTGTCCTGAATAGAAGATATCCCGAACACAGAAATCCTAGGAATCAAAACAAATCCAAAGTCTACAACCAAATTTCAATCCCTAATAGCCAAAATACTCCTTTCTATAATAACTATACAAATAAAAAACAAAAACAAAGAAGAATAAAGGAACATACTTTCCATGTGGACGTAAAGTTTGATTTTGCACCGCCCAACTTACCCTGGTCCTTGTTGAGTTGCAGTTCTGACAGGTAAGCCTATTACAAGCTGCCATGGATGCCAATAAAATAATTAGAAGGAAAAACAAAAGAGTAACAGATAAAGCAAAGCTATCACTTTTAAGAAAGTAGAAAATGGCTTGGTAACTATGCAAAACTTGTGGGTTCATGGAAAAAAGAACAAATTCAGGCCTAAAGATTGTTATTTTCACACAAATATAAAGAATTGTGCAAATGACCCAAGTGGATTGCCATACCAAAAACAGTTGCCATAACATACGGAAGATTAATTTATTGAAATAGGACCATGCACCCCCATAGAAGACCAAGTAAAAATTATGAGTTGATAGAATTCAATTGCAGAACCATAATGATGATGATTGTACCTTACTTTGAAGTTGTTCTTCTGAAATGCCAGGGACCCTCCTGACCTCGGAAAATGTGTCCGTCAGGAAAGGTTTGGACCCTGGGACAATACTTGCTCGAGAAAACCGAGCAGGGCTGGAGAAGCGTTGTACAGAGCACGCCATCAGTGGAGAAACAAACTTGCACCCTGTTGAATGCAAAATCATCACTAAAGGCAATAATGCAAATCATTGTATGACTGTCCTGTTTCATAACTAATTGTAGTAAAACTACTGCTTACCTTTTCATTTAGTTTTGGGTATTACCAACATTCCATAACTTTAATCTTTCAGCAATTTTTTTTCACAGCATAAACTCAAGAGTCAAAAGAAATAAGAACTAAAAATCCTAGGAGTTCAATTGGTCGATAATTGCTACAGGTAGACACACGATGATGGATATAAGTAAGAAAAATATATGCCCTCATGAAAGGTAAATGGTGCTTGACCAACTGACCATGCACAATGATTGTCCACTTAACTACCAACTAATTAACCCAATCTGTAAACTTCTTTCAAGTGCTTAAAAGTCCAACCATTTTAGTAGAATATTCAAGTCACATTTAGAACTCCACTTAAATGTTAAATAGCAAATCCTTTGGGCAGTTTTTCAAAAAGACACTACACCACATATCCTCATCTATAGACTAAAAGTGTGAAATTATATTCATCAACAAAACTGAATACAAGAGTCTCTAATAGCCTATTTATACTAGAGTGCAGAAAACCTAATTGAAATAGGAAATTAAAAACCAAAACAGGAAAACAAAAGAAGTAACTAATAATTTAAAGGAACTAGAACCCTAGCCCAATTGACTAAAGGGCCCAAGTACTCTTGAGGAGACCTGTAGATGCTCCTGCATCACTTTTCCCCAGCAACCAAAGGAAAGCAAAAACAAGCCCTGCAATCCAAAAAAACCTACTACCTACACATCTGTGCAACCCCATAACATTAAATTTCACACAATGTTTATAACTGAAACATCACCTTGCAAGCCAAAATGGCAGAGAAAAGCAAATTTCAACCGATAGCCAAACAGCAAACATCTCTGGAAGAAATTAACATACATGTACAAGTCGAAACACAAACAACCAACATTAGAAGCCCCAAATTCAGGAAACACAAACAATTGCTAAAAGTGCAACCCTGTGAGTTAAGATGAAAATGTTTCCATAGCAAGATATCATATTTAGTGATATATAAGAACCTGCATGTAGAAAAATAAAAGACAAAAACAATAAAGCTCAGCAACAGCAAAGCAGCAAAGCAACTATAAGGTCAACTTATGTTTCCCTTTAAAACTCAGCAGCAACAAAGCAGAAAATTATTAAGCATACGCCATTATTTATTTATTTTTTTGGCACAAACCCAAATTTGGCTTAACTATCAGCTGAGCACTTCACCTTTCCTCATGTAAAATTGTTTTTTTTAATCTTTGATCAAATATATTACCCTTAATTAGATATATAATGCAGCTGTCATCACATTTAAATACAATCAGCTTGAATCACAAACCCAGACTTACAACCAGCATTAAGCACAATAAAACAGACATCCTAACATAGAGGCTTGGTAGCCACTACCACAAATCCAATCGTTTAAAAGAAATAAGAAAGTCTTTATCATTTTTCTCAAAGCTCATAATTTTTGAAGAATAGCACGCAAGAACCATGGGTTGAAATCATTCACAAACAATAGGGAGGGGTGCCTTTACAAGAAAGAGATGAGTTTCTTCAAATGTTATGCTTAGAGACAACTATGGTTGGTGCGCACTTAATTTTTCCTTGTGACTGTGTGATATGGTAAGTGGCATTCAAGGAAAAAACAGTATAATCCTTTAGGTAATGAATTTATGCATCTCTACGAAATGAGCCAAAAGTCAATTAAAACTTCACCGGCAACACTGAATACCCAACAGCCTCTGCCTCTGGAGTTTAAATCAGCCTTACTACACCAAAGTGGAAAATTTTCAAAGTTACTACTAAATAAAATAAGAAAAGCTTAGAGTGGTATCAAAACCTTGACCCAATATCCATGACAAACCAAAAATTAGGCGTTAGAATTAGCCTTCCAATTCCAGATCTCCAAACCCCCTTAACTTGAATACTATTCTCATTTTCTAAGTTGTAAACACGAATAAGAGCAAAGCTTTTTACCTTGTCCTCTTTTCCAGCAAAACCCAGAAAAATTTCACATAACTTGCCCCAATTTCTATATAAGTAAAAAATATTTACAAAAAAGATATACTACTTACAATTCAATACACAACAAATTTAACCCTGTATCAAATTAGGGACATAACAATTGTTTTGTTATACTGAATAAATCCTAATCCTATGAAAATGAGAATTACTACCTGTCACATAGCTTGAGATGCTGGGAGAGAGAGCACAATAGCGAGCCAGTGAGAAAGATAGTGCGAGCCAAATAAACAGATAACGAGTTAGTGAGAGAGAAGGACAGCCACCATGAGAGAGAAAAAGAGTCAGAGCTAGACAGAACCAGAGAAAATTCGAGCGAGAAAGAGAGAGAAAGAGTGAGCCAGTGAGAGCGATAGAGAAAGAGAGTCTTTTTAGCCCAGTTTACTCCTTGCTGCAGGAAATGTATTTTTGTCAAATCAACCCAAACACAAAGCCATTCAATTTTGCAAGAGCAAAATATGACTAATCAGTGCAAACCCAAGTCAGAAATCACACAGACGGCTCAAAATTTTAATATTTATACAAATTATTATCTGAAAACAACTTTCATCAATTCCAGAATTTCAACAAATGCTTTACCTGTTCGACAAACCAAATGATATGGCAAAGACGAAGCTCTTTGCTTCTTGCTTCACACTTCCCAGGTCGCTCGCATAAAGAACGAAGGCCAGCAAAGGAAAGAACGATGACGCAAATATTTTGGGCTGAAAGCCCCTCCATTAAACTTGTCTAAAATAAGCCCAGTAGCGTTTCATGAATACCCATATAGAACTGATTTGAAGAGAATAATCCAAAATTAGACACTTGTCATTTTCTAATTGGTTGTTAGAAAATTTTAACACACAAAAAACTAATTAGGAGATGACAAGTTTCTAGTTTTGAGTTTTTCTTTTCAAATAGATTCTATATAGGTATTTGCATAATATGTCATAAATGGACATTTTACTAAACCTATATTTTGTAAGAATCCGTGCTCAAATTTTTTATGCCCGCATGTTTCTTCGCATAGCATTTGTTTTTCTTTTTAGCGTTTTGGCTTTCTTTTTTCTTTTTTTTTCCCCAATAAATCCCTATCTTTTGTAACACTTTTGTGAAAACGCTATGTTGTAGTGCTATTAATAACAGACTCTGTTGTAGTGAGAAAAATGTAACAATTTTTTTATTTATTTAAATAGTAATGTGAGAACTTTTAGAAACTAACATCACTAAATCAATTTCAGGCATAAACCTGGTTCAAGTTATTGACACTTATTCTAGATGAGGTGAATTTTTTAGTGTGGATTAGGTTGATCGGTTGAGCAGAGGCACTTGTGTTTACATGCATTTGGCTAGGAGCCTTACCCATCAAGAAACTCTCTAGCAATCCTTATTGCATTTAGGAAAATAAAACCCTAGTCCATATTAATTAGAAATCCCTTTAGTCCATGTATTTAACTTAAACACGTATTCAAAAACTACAGGTCGAGTAGTAATTGAGTCATTGATCAATATTGAGCCCAAGAAAACCCTATGATGATTAGAATACCACTTAAGTAGTTATATTAGAATAATCCAAACATCTTGCAAAACAAATCTTACAAGATGTATGGTTGTTTGGGCCTAGTTGAAATTTGACCAGGTGATCAATGCATAATTACATATCATTTTGTACACTTCTAGCTTATGATTTGGTTATGTTTTTAGATTAAACTTGTGCTTTTGACCCTCTTTTATCTTTGTTTCAGTGTATTAAGCTTTGAGACTCATTTAATGCATTTTGAAGTAGAATTAGCTCAAAATTGTGTTTGCAGATCAGTCAACTTCACAGATTCGACTGTACGTGCTCAGGAAAAACCAGCTAATGAGCCATACATCACTCGAAAGATGTGGAAGTCTAGTTTTTGAAGTATTCAGTCAAGTTTCATGGAGTGTTAGAAAATTGGGTAAATTTCACTTTACTACCCGCAAGTTTACCAAAATTTAGACTTTAATACTTAAAGTTTTTTTTTTTTGTGTCAACTTCGTACCCAAAATTTGATTTTCCTACCACTTTCATACATCAGTTAGTTGATCGTCAAATCTTTCATTAAATAATGATGTGGCAATTAATGGATCCATGTATATTCACCATATTATGCCACATGGATTAAAAAATTATTAATAAATAAATTAATGAAAAATAAAAAATAAAATCATGAATATGTATTTAATTAGAGTACCTCCACCCAAAGGGCAAGGGTAAGGTAAAGACAAGGCAAGGTTTGTCACTATTCACGTGAATAGTGGCAGCCTTGCCTTTTTTGGTTTCACTCCAAAAGGCAAGGACAATGGCAATTACTATTCACTTTAATTTATTTTCTATTTTTTTATACTTAAACCATTAATTTTGATAAGTTTTTCGGATAAGATTTTCAGTTGCCACGTGTCAGTATTTATTATAAAATTCTCATCCAAAAATTTTATCTAAATTTTTGGATAAAATTTTCAAATTAAATTTTCGGATAAGATTTTTGGTTGCCACGTGTCCATATTTATTGTAAAATTTACATCTCACTCATCATACAATTGAAATAACTACTCACTCATCATACAATTGAAATACTCCCGGTGCTCATAGACCGACACAATCGAGTACAAAGACGACTCAATCATTGGTGGAGGCAGTTCCACCGAATCACGACATGGGGGGAGTATTTTCCTTCGGATGACGTAATAGTGCCATTATTTCCAACATGGAACGCACCACTGGAACCGATTACGGCCACTGTTCACTTGAGGAGCCATGTGTAATGAATTTATAGAAAAAAAATTCAAAATTTTTTGATAATTTGTTAGATATTTTTTAGCCAAAAATTGGACAGTCGTAGGATTGGGCAATATTTTTTGATTGGAGCCTCCAGGAGATGTCACGTGACTTGTAGCCGTTGGGCTATGTGGGCTGGTGGGTCAGCGCTGAAGGTGGAACTTGGGCCTGGGGTGGTCTGTTTCCAAGGCAAGGCCCTAGCGCTGCACTTGCTTTTAAGGGTGGTGATTTTCCCACTTTCTTTTTGTCCACTTACACTTTCTTTTGTTTTTAATAGTTTTTACTATAACAAAAAAGGGAATATAAATGGACCAGATATGAGTGGGAACATACAATTTCTAACAAAGAAAGTGTAAGTGAATAAAAGATGAGTGAGAAAATCAACCCTTTTAATTAATTAAAGGCTTTTTATCACAAATGGTCCTTCACGTTTACGAAATTATCACGAATGGTCCTTGAGATTTTTTTGTGACACTAATAATCTTTAACGTTTGGACTTTTTATCACAAATGGTCCATACCGTTATAAATTCTGTTAAGTGTCTGAGGTGGAAGATAAGTGGAACCCACATGTCCAATCACATCGTGACATGTGGATTAAATAAATAAATAAATATTTTTTTTTATGAAAATCCATTAAAAAACCATTTAGCCTCTCTCTCTCCCCGTTTCTCTCTCATTTCCTCTGCCCTATCTCCTCCCTGTGCTTTCCCTCTCCCTTTGTTTTTTTTGCCTCTACAACCCAACCACCCCATTCCCACCCGCTTCACTCAAGCTATTAGGTTTTGGTCTGCAGCCAGTGGTGGAGGTATTTGAAGGCCTGAAGGGGCCTGGGCCCCCCCAAAAATTTGATAATATTTGATTTTTGGGCCTCTATTTCTATAGATTTTAGAAAGTATACATAACAATTTTGCTTGTGGCCCCCTCAAGATGTGTTTCTCTTTCCAAATTAAGTATATATAATAATAACCACTTGACTGAAGGTTGTGAATGTTTCTGTCCACACGCCAGCTTTGATTTTTAAAAAGTGGAATCTAATGTTCATCAATATATTAATAAAAAATTTAAAGCATCCAATCAAATAAAGTTCCAAAAAATTTCCTTTATCAAATAGGAAGTAGATTTTTACCCAAATAAAAAAGGATTGGGATTTTAATTTTTGTTCCTATATAAAGCAACATGAACTTAGTTCAAAGCAGCAGCACACAACAAAAGAAAATAATTGAAATTGGTTGTTTGCTCTCCAACCTCCTGCTTCAGAATTTTTAATTCCAGGTTAGATAACTTTACATAGTCATAGTTTTTTTCCTTTGTTTATTTATTTTTTATGAGAATATATTTGTATATGTTTATGTGAGTGAAAATTGAAGTTTTTATTGTTATAGTTATATGCTTCGTATCTTATATGTTCTATGCATAGAATATGAAATTTTTTTTTTTGGTGGTATAATTTATCATGTCTTGAATAAAATTTGTAATTGGTTTGTATATGAAGAAACAACCTAAAATTGATGGATTTTTCAAAAGAAAACATGTTGAAGTTACCTCATCTGTACCTGATTATAATATTGAGGCAAAAGCATATGAAAATCGTTCTAGATCTCCAAGAATTGAGACTACTGACAATGCAGTTGATATTAGTACTTTAGAGCGCGACCCAGGGCTACGTCGGCAAATATGGAATTATCCTGTTAATCAACGTGACGAAATTCGACGAGCTTACATTAACGTCGGTCCATACCAACCTATACTTTCCAAGTATCCAAAATCTGGATCAGTAACTCATCAGCGTAGCTTTCAAAGTTCATGGTTCAAATTATTTCCTTCGTGGTTAGAATATTCACCTGTGAAAGATGCAGCTTTTTGTCTACCGTGCTATCTTTTTAACAAACCATCTGGACATTCTGGAAAAAATGCTTTCACTCTTGAGGGATTTCAAAGTTGGAAGAAAGTTAGAGATGGAAAAAATTGTTCCTTTCTAAATCAAGAGGGGAAAGATCCTAACTCCCCTCATAAGATTGCTGAAATATCATGTGTGGATTTGATGAATCAATCCCAGTATATACAGAAAGTCGTTGAGAATTATTCTTCCCAACAAATTGTAGACAATCGACTACGACTTAAGGCAACAATTGAAGCAGTCAGGTGGCTTGCATTCCAAGGATGTGCTTTTAGAGGCCATGAGGAAAAAAAAAATTCAAACAATCGTGGAAATTTTCTTCAAATGTTAGAAATATTGGCTGCATATAATGAAAAAGTTGTTGGTGTTATCTTAGATAAAGCTCCCAAAAATGCCTCTTACACATCACCACAGATCCAAAAAGAAATTTTAAATATTTTTTCAACTAAAGTGAAGAAAGCAATCTGTGAAGAAATTGGGTAATCAAAGTTTTGTATAATTGTTGATGAAGCGCGTGATGAATCCAAGAGAGAGCAAATGGCTATAGTGTTGCGATTTGTTGACAAAGAAGGTCTTATTCAGGAGCCTTTTTTTGGGCTTGTTCATGTGTCAGACACTGAGGCAATAACTCTGAAAAAAGGTATCTACTTTATATTGTCTCATAATTCACTAAATACTCAAAATATTAGAGGACAAGGATACGATGGTGCAAGTAACATGCGAGGTGAATGGAATGGGTTACAAGCTTTGATTTTGAATGATTGCTCATATGCTTACTATGTTCATTGTTTAGCACATCGATTACAATTGGCATTAATTGCATCATCAAGAGAAGTTATTCATGCTCACCACTTTTTCACTAAATTGACTTCTATTGTCAATATTGTTGATGCTTCATGCAAGCGTAATAATGAACTAAAAAATGCTCAAGCTGCTGAAATTGAGCACATGATTGCAATTGACGAGCTTGAGACTGGGAAAGGAATGAACCAAATTGGCACCTTACAACGTGCTGGTGATACTCGTTGGGGTTCTCATTTGAAATCAATTACTAGCTTGGTAAATATGTTTAGTGCAACATGCATAGTTCTAATTAATATAATTGATAACGGAACTACTTATTCTCAACGAGGAGATGTTGATGCGGCTTATGAGGCAATGACTTCATATGAATTTGTCTTTATCTTACATCTAATGAAAGAAGTTATGGAGATCACTAATGATCTTTGTCAAGCTTTGCAATGTCAATCCCAAGACATCATAAATGCCATGAATCTTGTTTCTTCCACCAAAGCACTCATCCAAGAATCAAGAGATGATGGATGGGATTCTTTGCTTACCAAGGTGAATTCTTTTTGTGAAGCACGGAACATAGATATCCTAGATATAAATGCTCGTTATGTTGCAAGAAGAGGTCGAGCTCGCCATCAATAAGATGATTTTACGATTAAGCATTATTACATGATAGATATTTTTTTATGCTGCAATAGATTCTCAACTTCAAGAATTAAATAGCAGATTTAGTGATCAAACAACAGAACTGTTTATTCTGGGGTCGGCTTTGGATCCTTGTGAAGTGAATAAATCTATTAGAATTGATGATATTTGTCAATTGGTAGATAAGTTATATCCGCAAGACTTTGAAGATCATGAGAAGATAGGTTTGAGAAGACAACTTCAACATTTTGAGAATGACGTCGTTAGACTTCCAGAGTTCAAAAACTTGTCAACAATTTCTGATTTATCTCAATGGATGGTAACGACTAGAAGATCAACGACATATCCACTTGTTTATAGAGTGGTTGTACTTGTGCTTACTCTTCCTGTTTCTACAACAATTGCAGAGCGATCATTTTCTGCTATGCGTATAGTAAAAACTAGGCTTTGTAATAAGATGGAAGACGAATTTCTCACAGACTCTTTGATTATGTACATCGAAAGGGAAATTGCAAAAAAGTTTAGCATTGACTCAATTATAGATGGTTTTCGAGATATGAAAGAACGACAAGTGTTATTTTGATATCTAATTGAATAAATAATTATTTTTTTCCTTTAATTTTTCCAAACATTGTTAAGGTTGAAAATTTGAATTTTTTTAATGTCTTGTTTGGTTTATATGTTAGCCCCCCAACACATACATTCCTGGCTCTGCCACTGTCTGCAGCATTCTTATGTTGTATGGGAAGCGCCGAGACCTCCGTCACTAGAGGAAATGAGAGAGATGGCGCGAGAACTAGCTAGGAAAAAAATGCCTGTCGATGCTTTGTTTGGGGTTCCTTTCTTTTGTAACTTGTAAGTGGTTGCCACAGAGAAAACAAAAAAAATGTTGTGTTTTGCATTTAGATTTCAGTCGAAATAATGGTGAGGCCAAGTGGGTTTTATTTCAAGTTCAAGTGTGGCCTTGTAATGTTCCACAATCCTAGGGACGTACCCACTAGTAAGCTAACCTGGGCTAAAGCCCAGGTAACTTTTTTTTTTAAAAAGTTAAATTAATACTCTAGCCTAGGTCAGAAAACACACAAATAAAAAAAGAAAAAAAAAGGAAAAGAAAATTATTGGTTCTTTGCCATCAATCAATGGCTGCAAATGACAACCAATTTTATCATAATTACTTTCAATTTCAAACAAACCTTCATCCAAATAAGTATTATTAACTATTCCCATTAGGACTAGGCTATCTAAATAAAATATTATTAACTAATCCCACTAGAACTAGGCTGACCAACAAATAAATAAAAAGAACTAAACCCCACACCCCACGTGAAAAAAATTAGACTCCCACTAGGCATAGACATTCCCTCTCTCCTTTATCCAAAAAAAAAAAAAAAAGGAAAGAAAGAAAAAGAATTCTCTCTATTGCATCCGCTTGCGGCTAACTCCTGCTCTTCGACAAGAAGGAAAATTATGCATGCCCTCGGACTTAATTAAAGCAAACTAAGGTAATCTTCCATTCTTCATCTTCTTTTCTTTTGAAATTTTGGGGATTATTTAGGGTTTATGAAGTATCAATTAGGGATTTACAATTAAGGTTTATCAATTAGTTTTTAATTTTGGTGTTCTTGCTTGCTTGTATGAATTGTCAATTGGGAATTTTAACTAACTATTTAAGTATGTAATGTTTTTCTTGAAATTTTTGTTGGTGTATATGTTTACATCTTCTATATATTATTCAATAGGTTATACTTTATAATGTCGGGTCAACATCGTAATGTTAAGAGATCAAGGACCATTCAAGATTTTTTTAAGAGAAACAATGATGAATCATCAACTAGCATGCCTTCAGGTCCTTCTCTGTCTCCTCCAATTTGTGAGGAGCAACCTCCTTCTCAACCTCAAAGAATTGAGGATGAAACTGTAAGAGTCGAGTCTCATCAAGAAGTTACTACCAATTCTCTTGAGCGTGATCCCGGATTACGTCCTCAAATAGACACATATCCACTTAATGAACGTGATAATGTTCGAAGAGCATATTCTTTTAGGACCATGTCAACCACAATTAAAGGAATTTCCATCACACTTAGAAGGGAAACAAAAGCGTCGATTTGTTGGTAGTTGGTAAAAGCAACACCATTGGCTTGAGTATAGTGTTCATAAAGACAAAGTGTTTTGCTTTCCATGCTTCCTTTTTGACATTGATCACCTACATAAGGCATTCACTGTAGAAGGATTTAGAAGTTGGAGAAGAGTTGGTGGAAAAAGTGTGTTTTCCTTATTCATATAGGCAATATAAATTTACCACATCATTTTACTATGCAAAAGTGGATGGATTTAAAAAACCCGACTCACCATATTGACTGAGTAGTGCAAACCCCACAAGAAGTTGCAAAAAACAGGTTAAGGCTTACAACCACAATAGAGTCGATTAGGTATCTAGCAAATCAAGGAATGACTTTTAGAGGTGATGATGAATCTTATGACTCCTCTAATCGAGGCAATTTCATTGAGTTGGTAAAGGCTTTTGCAAGAATGAATGTAAACATTGAAAAAGTTGTGTTACAAAATGCTCCCTTGAATGCCCAATATATTTCAAATAAGATACAAAAGGAGATCTTAAGTATCTATTCTACCAAAGTGAGAAAGAGGATATGCGATGAAATTGGGGAAGATGAGAAATTTTGTATTCTTGTTGATGAAGCGCTATACGACTCTAAGAAGGAACAAATGGCTATTATCATAAGGTTTTTTGGTTGTGATGGGCATATTAAAGAAAGGTTTTTTGATATTGTGAGTGTTCATGACACCAACTCCTCAACTCTTAAAAGTGATATTTGTAAAGTTCTTGGCAAGCATAATCTTTTAGTGAGCAATATACGTGGTCAAGGATATAATGATGCTAGCAATATGCGTGGTAAATGGAGTGGCTTACAAGCATTATTTCTCAATGATTGTCCATATGCACATTATATACACTGCTTTGCTCATCGTCTTCAATTAGCTTTAAATGGTGCAGCTAAAGAGGTAGGACTCATTTGAAGATTTTTTTCAATGTCGAATAACATTGTGAATTTTGTTGGTGCTTCTGTCAAACGTCATTCTGAGTTAAAATTAACCCGACAAGCTAAAATTGAAGAATTACTAGCTGCTGGAAGACTTGGGACAGCTAAAGGGGCTAATCAAATTCGTTGTTTGCAACGACCTGGAAGTATTCGTTGGGGGTCACATTTTAATTCTATTAGGAGTTTGATTGATTTATTTGGTGCAACCAAGACACTTCTAACGGATATCAGTCATAATGGACCTACCTCACAATTTCGTGGCGAAGCAGAAGGTATTAAAATATCTATGTTATCTTTTGACTTTGTTTTTGCCTTGAAATTGTTGGACAAAACTATGAGATTCACTAATTTTCTTTGTTAAGAACTTCAAAGAAAATCTCAAGACATTGTAAAGGCTTTGAAATTGATTGCAAGTACAAAAAAGGAGCTCGATGAGTTGAGAAATAATGGGTGGAATGATTTTATACAGAGTGTGCAATCATTTTGTGAAGAACATGATCTTAACATGCCTGATATGGGTGCCCGTCATACAATAGGCACTCGCCGTTCTTGTCAACAAAGAGATTGTATCACAGTTGAGCATTATTATCATATTGATGTATTCAATGAGGTAATAGATTATCAGTTGGGGGAGTTAAATACTAGATTTCTAGATGAGACTGTGGAACTCCTTTCTCTTAGCTCAGCATTAGATCCTCGTGATGCTTTCAAGTGATTTAACATTGATGATATATGCACTCTTGCTGAGAAATTTTACCCTTTAGATTTCACTACAACTGAGTTGCATGCTTTAAATCAGCAATTGGGATTTTATAAGATTGCTATGGATCGCATTGAAGCCTTCAAGAATATTGATTCCATCCCTATATTACTTGAGCGCTTAATTGAAACAAAATTAGCAGAAACATACTACTTGATTGACAGATTGATTCGTTTGGTGCTAACTCTTCTTGTGTCTACAGCAACAACAAACGAGCATTTTCATGTATGAGACTTATTAAAAATCGACTTCGGAATAAGATAGGTGATGAGTTTCTTGCTGATTGTATGCTACTTCATATTGAAAGAGAATTAGCTTATAATATAGATAATGAATCAATAATTAGTGATTTTATTGCTGTGAAGACTCGAATGGTGCAACTTATATAAGTGTTATTTAAGGGGTAAGGCTCATTATGTCCCCCCCCCCCCCGGGTGTATTTTTTTGTTATCAATGAAATTTACTCGTACCGTTGAGTTTTCAATAGGTTTGTACGTAAGCTAAATTTAGCCCACGCCATTTTGAAATCTTGGGTCCGTCCTTGCACAATCCTACTTAAATTTTCAAATTCACTTTGCCCATTTCATGTTGTGTGTGGAGGACGAAGGAGCTTTTGTGACTCATGATGTAAATTATATGTTGTGATAAACCATGGATGGATTTGAAAGTGACCAAACATCTACAATATTCCTCATGTACTATTGAACCTTCATTTTCGTGTTCTTTGTGGAGTTGGAATCTACTTGAAAGTGAGTTCGTTTGGTTTGCTTTTCTGGGTTGTGCTTGAGTGAAGCTGGAAGGTTGAATATCTGGAAGGTTTAATAAAAAACAGAGGAAGAGAGCAAAGGAGGAGAGCAAAAACAAAGGGAGATGGTAGGGGAGTTGGGCATGGGTTGCGAGTTGCGAGAAGAGACGGAGAGCAACTGTATATCTTTATTTTTTCTTGCAGGTGGCAGAGGGAAAAAAACAGAGGGAGAAGAGATGGAAAGCAAAGGGTGGAGAGCAAGGGCAGAGGAGGAGAGCGACAGAGCAAGGATGGAGATGAAAAGTTGTAGAAAAATAAATGGAATTTTCATTAAAATTTTATTTAATTATTTTTTATCCACATGTCGCAATGTGATTGGACATGTGGGCTCCACTTATCTTCCACATCACACTTAACAGAATTTATAATGGTAAGGACCATTTGTAATAAAAAGCCTAAACGTTAAGGACTATTAGTGTCACAAAAAATCCTCAAGGACCATTCGTGATAATTTCGTAAACGTGAAGAACCATTTGTGATAAAAAGCCTTAATTAAAAGAATAAAAGTTTATCTCTCCTTCATCCCGTCACCACCCTCCTTCTTTGTCTTCTCCCATTTTATCATGATTCATGCCATGCCTGTTGCCCCTCTCTCTACCCCATCACCATACCTTTCTCTCTTCAACAGCAACACCTCACGGCCAAATACCCAATACGCACCAAGCCCCCTACCTCGACATCCCCAGTCAAACCAAACTCAATACCACCGCCTCGCCACAATTAATAATGATAGAGAACTCAGAGAATTTACACAAAAAGCAAAGAGGAAATAGAAGAAAGAAAGAAAACCACCATGGCTAGCCAACAACATCTTGAAATCGCAGGTCTTCTTGGTGATCCAGATTTATTCCAACTAGATCCATGTTGTACGATCTCAAAGTGGTAGGAACCATTGTTCGATAATGGCATAGGCCGTACTATCTCAAAATGGGTACATTTTAGAAATTTGGGGGTTTGCAAATTTGGGTTGTTGATTTGTAAAACATCATAACTGGACCCGATGCAGTCTGGAAATTTGTGGGGTGGAGTTCAGGTCAAAGCTAAATTGGATTGGATGGGGTTGGTACAAAAGTAAGTAGAGCCATAAAAAAGCAGATCAACAAGAAACTAAAGTAGAGATATAAGAGCATGTCCACCCCAAAAGGCTAAAGCAAAGGCAAAGGCAAGCAATGGCTGCTACTATTCACGTGAATAGTGGCAGCCTTACCTTTTTTAGTTCCACCCCAAAAGGTTAGGGCTAGGGCAAGGGCAAGAAAAAAAAAGAATATGCAACAAAATATAAACTTGTTATGTATTTATAGGGAAAGTGAATAAAATTGTTATGTATTTATAGGGAAAACATCCATAATTTTTTGATATTTTTTTAATAAAAAAATTGAATTTTTTTTTCAATTTTTTTGATTTTTTTTTTGCTCGCTGACGTCAGCCCCCTCAGGCTGAAGCCCAGGCAAGATCTGCCCTTGGGCTTGCCTGGGCTAGATTTGCTGCGCTGGAGAGTGGATTGGGCTCGAGGGGGGCCTTTTGCCCTGGTAGCGCCCCTACGCTGGAGATGCTCTAATAGAATTGAAGAAGAAGCTCTTTGCTAGCATTAAAAAAAAAAAAAAAAAAAAGTTTGAACTTTGAGATGGTTTTGTTTGTTTAGTGGAGATGGATCCGATCCGAAACGGGGGTAAATAACTAATAAGCAAATGAAAATGGTAGGAAAGTTCAAATTTGGGTACAAAGTTGACACAAAAAAACGTTAGGTATTAAAGTCTAAATTCCGATAAACTTGTGAATAATAAAGTGAAATTTACCGGAGAAAATTTATACATAACAAAACTTATCAACACATACTGTTTTTTTTTCTTCTTAAATCATATAAACTTGTCACGTATGCAGTGTCGCAATTCATTTGGAATAAAATAACAGGCATCTTCTTAAATCATATAAACTTGTTGCGTATGAGAATATGTAATCACCAAATACAATGACTTGATGTGGCTTATGTATGTGCCTTAGAAATAGAAATAGAAAATATCAAAATCGTCATCCATGATGTGGCTTATGTATGTGCCTAGAAATATTATTATATAAACCTTGCACACCACCCAATACCAACAGAACTCATACACACAACCTCAGCAGAGCAGATCCATCTCCATCAAGCCACCCATGGCTGCTCAGATCACCGGCACCGAAGCCCAAAACTCCTCTTCCTCTTCCCTTCCCCTCAACGGCCGTGTGGCAATCGTCACCGGAAGCTCGCGCGGTATCGGCCGCGCCATTGCAACCCAACTCCACTCCCTCGGCGCCAAGCTGGTCATCAATTACGTCTCCTCAAACTCAACGCAAGCAGACCAATTAGCTTGCGAGCTCAACAGTTGCGAAAATACCCAATCCAAAGCCATTGCAGTTCGAGCCGACGTCTCAGATCCCGAGCAGGTAAAGCATCTCTTCGACAGAGCAGAGCAAGAATTCGAGACCCAAGCCCACATCGTCGTGAACTGCGCCGGAATTTTGAACCCAAAGCTTCCAACTTTGGCTGAGACGAGCGTGGAGGATTGGGACAAGACCTTCAGCGTGAACGCCAGAGGGGCATTTTTGGTATCTAGGGAGGCGGCGAGAAGGCTGAGACGCGGCGGCGGCGGGAGAATCATCGCGATTTCGACCTCGCTCGTCCGGGGGCTGAAGCCAGGATATGGAGCCTACGCGGCGTCGAAGGCGGCGGCAGAGACGATGACGAAGATTTTGGCGAAGGAGCTGAAGGGGAGCGGGATAACGGCGAATTGCGTGGCACCGGGGCCCGTTGCGACGGAGTTTTTCTTGGCAGGGAAGAGTGAGGAGACGGTGAAGAAGATTGCAGAGGCTTGCCCTCTGAATCGGCTGGGGGAGCCCAACGATGTGGCTCAGGTGGTGGGTTTTTTGGCGGGGGATGCTGGGGAGTGGGTCAACGGCCAAGTCATTAGAGTCAACGGTGGATATATCATCTGATCAATCAAAGTCATATTAATTTTTCTTTTTAATTTTTTTTATTGTCTTTCCTTTTATTCCAGCCCACTTTTGTGATTATAATAAGAGATTTTGCCAAATGTTCAGTAAACAAAGCAAAAGCCAAAAATTAGCAGTTAATTAATTACACAATCAGAAGATCGAGCCGAAAAGAAGGAAAAAAGGCACAGTGAATCACAAACAAAACCAAGTTAAGGAGATGCAAAATTGAATACCAAATACAAAGCAATAGAATAGAACTAAAATAATAAGAGAAGCACTTACTGGAACCCTAGACTCATCATTCTCAACATGCATCCATGGTTTGATGGTGAGCTATGTGGCTGATTCTCCTGTAACGTATAAAATGTCATGTTAATAGTTATCAAGAAAATATAGTTCAGCCAAAGTACCGAGAAGGACATTATGTTGAAATGACTTTTCTATTTAAGTCTTTGATAAAAAGAAAAACAATTTTACTTTCACTTATAAAATTCTGGTATTAAATATGTTTTTTTAACCATCACACCCTAAAAATTATGTTAATAATAAAATAAATACTGTGTGGAAAACTATTTTGACTGTAAAATTCTACACTATTATAATTTGTAAGAAAAATTCCATAATTTTTAATTTTTAATAGAACAAATATCGGACATCCTTTTTTTTCTTTTTCTTTTTTTGTCTGAAAACTAATATTGGAGTTTGGGACTTTATGCACTCAATCTAGCATTGCCAAGCTATTGGATGGCGAAAAGAATTGAAAGAATCACAACATGTGGAATAGAAAGTAGCCAAGAGGGCATTTTGTGGAAATTGTGAAAAAAATAAGGCTATATTTTGCAAAAATTCATTAATGTCTTGACCGATTCCAACCTGATTCTCAAGAAAGTGGAAACAAAAATCACCTCCACTCCTGCTTTCCTGAACTATTGTAATTGACAGCGAATTTCTCAAATAATCACATTCTTCTCTTTTTACCAAACACCCTGGCACTCGCATCAATTTCAAAGAAAGTGATTTCCCCTTAAATAATCAATGCTAAATGGTTACTTAGTATGAAGCTTAGGTTACAAGAATTTAAATAAATATGAGGAAACCACCAGGCATGGAAAGCAAAAAAAAATCCTGACACGGGTACGTCAGGTTAGCAAACCACATCAATATCCCAACGCAATCAAATGCCACCACCTATCAAGCATTTTGACATCTCCTTTCCTATTCCCTTCCATTCTCTCCTCTGAAATGCTCCTCCTTCTTTCTTTTCTTGGCTGAACCTTCAATCCTTCCCATCCCCCATGAGTGACCTCCCTTCAATCCTCACCTGCAATCCACATTTTCTTTTTTTGGTCTAAACCTTCAGTCTTTTGCTCCCTTTTAAATCTCAATTCTTTAACTCTCTCTTCCAAATTACAAAGCTCAAATAATTGAGAATGAGGAGAACCACGAAAATGAAACAAAGAAAAAACTTGAATCATTACCCATCAAAACAAAAAAAACATAACCTAAAAAACCCATTAGATGAGGAAGAGAACTATGGTTTTGGTGGAAGGGCTACATGAATTAAAAAAGGGACACTGCTTCCCTCATTCCCTGGAAGGAGGCATTCTTATTTCCTGCAAATCACAGTTTAACACAAATGCAAAAATAATTTATCAAAAACACCAAAAGAAAATTTATAAGAAAAACTTTGAAATTTTTATTGAAACTTTGGAGGATGTTTATTTAGTCAATTATCTATTAGTTTATCACAAAAAATTGGAAGGAAATTCATTACATGATGGGTTTAACTGATTTAAGTTAATTATATAGCAAGCTGACAAACACTGTGAGTGTAGAAAATATGTAATAATTAATGAAAGAATATTAAAACACCATAATCATTTGTATATAATGATTTACTACAATATTTTACACCTTATACATTGCATGGTAAGATACATGAGTGATTATGAGGTTCAAACTTTTCAGTATCTTCATCATCTCTATGTGTAGAGTAAGTATTTTTTGAGTAGTCATCAAATGATAAATCCCCAAAATAGTTTTCCATGTAATTGTTAACATGCTACCCATATGGATCCGAGATTGGTTGACGTTGTCCACTAGCAAAATCATTTGAAGATTGGGTCTCGGATTCTTTCTATGATCAGCTCGATTCCATCCCAAAAAGAAAGGTCAAAGACTCACATTCTTAAGTGAAAATCTAATTCTTGCAAAAACAGTTCAAAACAAAACAATATAAATATACATATTTTAGCATATTTACAAAAACATAAGCAACATGGCGGTAAAGGCATTGGAGGAGTGAAATAGCAAGGGTTTGAATTCCCTTTGCGTTGTGCTTTATTATTTTTTTCTTTTTTTCCATTACATCGATATTTTCGGTGTGAGTGAAATTATCGAAATCGATATTTTCCTATATTATCGATATTTATACAATATGTGTATGGATAAGTTCCGAAGTATCCGTGACCCGAAAAAACGATAATACCCTCGATATTTCGTTGATATTATCAATATTTTAGACTATGGACGAAAGTCACTTTTGGTCTCTGTAGTTTGACACTTCAATCACTTTTGACCATGTAGTTT
Source organism: Prunus mume (assembly GCF_000346735.1). The sequence goes on from NC_024131.1 coordinate 15,116,492, forward strand.
CAATTCCGTCAATTTTACCATTGTAATTTTATATTTGTAGCAATTTAAGGACAATCTTAATTTCTGTCAAATTAGTCTCCACTTTTGTTATCAATTCAGGGGTATTTTGGTCCAAACTTGCATCCCCTCCCCAACAAGCCAACACTCAAGAACAGTACCACCCAACCCTAGCTAGCCACCATACCCTTGTAATTGATCGCCACCACAGCCCCCCAAGGCTGCCCTAATCCCATGATATCATGGACTCATAGATCTATCTATATTTAACAATTTGTGCAAAAAAAAGTAGTGAATGTTAAAATAAATAAAGGCTGAAGTGCCGAAAACCCCCCTGAACTATAACGCTTATTGAAATGTCCACCATGAATTATTTTTTCAGCCAATTTAGCCCTTATAATAAATTTTATTGCCAATTTAACACCTACCGTCAAGTTTCTACATTTCCATCCAATTTTTCATCAATTATAAGGGTAAGTTTGTCATTTTACAAAATACAATATTAAAAAAAATGTAAAAACAAAAACAAACAAAATTCAAAATAGAAAAAAAGAAAAAGAAAAGTAAACACGGGCATGCTGCAGAACCTCATCCCCTTCATAGCCAAGTAAGGTCCTCCCCCACACACCCCCACTTGCTAGGAGCCATGTCGGTACAATTACAAGCAAATCAGAGCAATGAAGAGAGAGAGAGAGAGAGAGAGAGAGAGAGAGAGAGAGTGAGAGTGTGTGTGTGTGTGTGTACAATAACATGCCTTTATTCCAATGCCAAGGCAACTTTCATGAGTATATCCACCAATTTTTGCATTGCCATTGAGTTGAAGAATGTATCTCATATATGATATAATAGTGGGAACTCATTTGGATTTGAGGTTAGGGTTTAAGCTTATTTGTTGTTAGGGTTCTGGGAACTCAATTTTGGCATTGCAACAACTCATCTCAATAGAATGAAGACTTCTAGGATTTTTATAATAAAGACAAAATAGAGGGTTATGTGTAACGACCCGATCCAAAATAAATAGGTGAATATTAAGTTATTCAAATAAAAGACCATTTCGCCCCTGGAATATTTTATTAGGTTTAAAGTTGACTTTTTGACTAGGAAGGAATTTTGAAATTCCGACTATACTGTTGAGTAGAGTGCGGCGAGATGAGTCCGTAGACACGTAGTGAACTCGAATCGGAGTTGTAACGAGAGAGATACGATCAAAATACCCTCAATGGCAAAATCGTAATTTTGGCAAAAAGGGTTTGATAAAATCTGATTTTTTTTTGGGAAATTGACTTACATAGTCACTAAAGATAAATCTTAATCAGAAATAATCACTTTATAAAACTTAACCACAAATACTCACTTTCTAACTTGAAAGTACCAAATTACCCTCCATATAAATACTTCAATATTCACCTTTTGTACCCTCTCAAAAATTTATTTATGATATGAACCCAACTCTCTAGCTCTTCTCTCCTTGCTGCACGTAGAGCATCTGAGACCAGCACCTTAATTCAAGAGGAGACCACGCCCACCCCTCAAAAGCCTACACAAAGAAGAAACATAAGGAATAGAAAAGGACGCATCAACAACAG
>NC_024131.1:15132283-15146205 GCF_000346735.1 Prunus mume
CCATACAAACCACGGACAGTATACATACATGCAAATTTTTACGTGAAAAAAAAATACAGTTATGAAAGGAAGAATTAAATACGAAATAAAAAAAAGGCGGGTGTTCATTTAAGTAAACAAGCAACAATTTGAAGGCATAGTAATTTCAGTACTTATAATGAACCTTCGAATTAAAGATGCAATAACATGAAATGGATTAAATAGGACAACTGAATGACATCAAGTAATGAAATATTTGAGCAAAAATATAGAACACTAAGTAAATAATTTTTATTTTGCAAAACAGGTTTGAACACTTATAAATACCAGAGTCCATAGTCAGTAATCAAAAAGCGATGACTGCCGTTGTGGTTAAGTAGCTCAGAACCTAGAAAGGGGGAATCCTCTGTGTGTGTGACTTCAAGTGAATAATGTTTTTTATTTAAAGTTCACATCAGAATAGATCGCGATATTATAGATAATATCGCGATCTGTTGACCATGTGTAGCTACATGTATACTTTCCCAAAAATTCTCTATATATTCTGTTCTATGGCGATGAGAACAATGAGCAATCATGAAGTACTACCAGTATCACAGTAATTGCGTAAGCTTTGCATTTGAAGGAGTTTTATGTACAAGATGCAATTGTAGTTAGCCTTTTAGGCCCTTTCATTTTGGACGTAACAAAGGGACAGCAGCGTGACGCTAGTGTGAATATACAGACAAGAATACATGACGTTGTCTAGGAAAGGAAAGCAATTTATGCGAATTTCACTACAATCACAATAGAGAACACCAAATAAAATTCAATTCAATTTTCAAATCAAAGGTACATAACAAACGAACAGAAATGCTAATTTGAAACACACATGGGCCAGTGGAACATTGTTAATTTACAGCTGGTTTCACTGTGGTGATGGCACTGTATGTTCACCAATTTCTACTAATAATAGGCTCTCATTGCAAAGGACTTGTTACCTTGTTCCATATGCTTCACATGACCGTTGAGTGGACCGACTTCCATCCCTGCAGCATCACCGAAGCTATTCATCAACTTCGCAGTTGACCAAAACAGAGGTAGAAACTAAACAAGTGTAACATCTACGCAACGTGCTGCTTGTTGGTGAGAGGGACAGATTGTTTGCATGTACTTCGGTAGTGGCCCTTCACACCACACCTTGAGCATTTTTTTTTGACGGGACTCCTCTCCTTTAGAAGCTATTCTTTGCGTTTTGCAACGGCCAGGCATAACCTTACAAAGAGGAGGGAGGATTTTGACCTTCTTCAAATTTTCGGGAATAACCCATGTGCCTTCAGGTGGTACAGGATAAATAGATTCAGCATATGCAGCTGCCCATGTAGCTCGTGTATAATAAGAAGAGGCAAAGGAGTAGGGGTTCAATTTCAAGTGCCGACATACCCACTCCCAAGCTGCATCCGTCTCCAAATCTCCAATCCCAAAGGCAATAGGATATATGTTCCGATTTCCATCAAATGCGGTCGCAACAAACAAAACACCTTTATACTTGCACTTCAAATGGGTAGCATCAACAGCAATCACGGGCCGCATTGACGACTTAAATCCTCGTATGCATGCACCAATTGCCATAAAAAAAATATAAGAAGTGATCAGCTGCATCAGTCTCAATGTATGTCAAAGTTTCCGGATTTGTACGCTCCAATTCATAACAATAGGAAGGGAGAAGGGAATACGACTCTTCTGTAGACCCTCTAATTCTTTTGAAAGCTAACTCTCGGTTTCTCCACGCTGTAGAGTAGCTTATGCTCACACTGAAATTTTGTTTCACATCTTTCTTGATATCAGCTGCTGTATAAATGCTGCGCGAATCCTGAAATCTCCACTTAACACAGTCATACAGCAATTCAGTCGTAGCTTGAGGATGATGACTACTTACATACCTTAGATCACATTCATGAAGTGGATCATATTTAACAACCTTAAACTCATGTAATCCAACTTTATATGCCCGAACTTTCCAAGGGCAAGGAAGCTGCCAACAGCGAACACACAACCGATGCTTCCCAGATTGGACAGTTCTCAATCGAAAGTGGCCTGTAATTGTTGCTAAACTGATGGTTTTTAAAAGGGCAATCTTATTTGGATAAACTCGGCCAACCTTCAAATTTGCTTCCCAATTTATGCACGAAACGCCTCCACCATACTGAATATATTCCAAACTCTGACCATGCTTCAAATCACCCCGACTTGTATGCATTTCAGTCGAACTTGATTGTCGGAGAGGTTCGGATTGCACCTGTCTACACTACACAGTGGACGGTTCGACATTGCTGTCCTCATGAGGATGCAGAATCGGAGCAGATTGCGGTTCCTCTTCGTTGCTAGGTTCATTGAAATCAGCAACTATGTTTTCACCACTTTCAAAATTCACTTCTTCAACCCAATCACTCCAATTAAAATCATTCCCACCATTTTCAGTTTCATTGTCCCGAATTACCACATTTCTTTGTTCCACAACAAAGTCAGCAGGAGCATTGCTACTCTCAACGCTTACAATGCCATTGCACCCTTCAATACCATGACCTTCAATATTTTTCAAGCTTGCTACTAAAGGGGTTACTTTAGAGGCCATAACATCTGTGTTGTACTTTACAAAATATTTAACATCATCATTGTCTTCAACCCTTATGTGCTTACAGACAGATGAGGATACAGGAACTGAATACTTCAGTGTGACAATATATTTCGTGGGATCTGCATCCACGATCTTATAAATGCGCTGAACAAGGTCGGAAAACGTTACGTTCCGTGACACTATTATGCCTTTAGCCTCCCCATCTTCGTAACTCTCAATGTTATCCTTCTTAACCCAACTTCCATTGTAGCATACCAATATTCCAACAGTATCCATTTCTGCAAATAACATAGATAATTACTACAGCAATGAATAAAACTAAAAAAGATAAATTCCATCAAATAAAAACATACACAACAATCATTCCACTACACGTATCATTTTATAAATCCTCAAATCTTCAAAACTCAAATTGTAGCTGCTTCAACAAGGAACTTTTATTCATTTCTGTCTTTTCTCTGATTTTGTACATAGCTGTGGGTTCCAAGTTATTCACAAACTCACATAAACATACCATGGCAGCAATATGAACCCTCTAACCTCTAACAAATGTAAACAACTTCAACAAAAGGCTCAGGTTGTGATACAGAACATATTATGTGGTATAAGCTCAATTACCAAATTGGATACCAAAACACACAAACTTTACACCTAAACCCTAAACAAACCCAGAATGCCAATAAATTCCCCACATTAGCATCTACATTCAGCCTAAAACTACCCTAACAAACCTACTTTTAGGCCAGACAAAGTTAACATATGATTTTTCTGTGTGCTGTTATTTTGCCCATTATCAAACACATTGCACTACATTATACAAGCATTCCGTCAATTTTAACCAAAATTCAAGTTTACCACATACATCCCACTGCAGATAATAACACAAACTATGAATTTCAACATATCATAACGCCTTGAAACTGAAAATTTAAGCTCTTCTGCCCTTCTGTGGTGAAAAGGGGATGCACGATTTTATAATACACATACACTACCAAACCAATATCTGAACTCACCTCCGTTCACAACGACGCCGGAAGTCGCCACTTTCGCTTCTCCGTGGAGTCGCAACAGTCACTTCGATCTGGAGGTCAACAATGGAGGCGGTGCGTTCCGCCGGCTTCGCTACGGTCAAACTAGGGTTCAAAAGTTTAGGACATCTGGGTTGTGACTATGGATGGCTTGCGAACTGGATTGCTCAGTGCCAAAATGTCTCGCAACCTAGAGTTCCCCTATTTTTGGCAAACTGCGAAAACAGAGAAGAAAGAGGCGCTAAAGGGTTGATACATCTGCTTTTATATGGAGGGCACTGTGGTCATTTCACGTCTCCAAGTGATTATATTAGAATACAATTTGTAGCCTGATTATTTCAGCACACTATTTCTGAATTGTGATTACACCAGCTTATTTCCCTATATTTTATCAGAAAAATAATATCTTACAAGCCTATTTGTTTCATTATAAAATAAAATAAATATAAATATTGCCAACTATTGTGAAACTTGTGTGTGGATGTACCAAGGAAGACTTTTCGTGCATGCAATAGTAGATTGATGTGAGTGAAATAGTGTTTTTGGTGGGTAAAATGTTTTCACCTCCAATTCTTCAGCAAAGCATTTGCTCTGGTTACTTTCCCTATAAAAGGGATCCTTAGTTGAAGAAGAAGATACACCAATCCGAAGAGAAAAGTGGGAGAAATTTGAGAGTTAGAAAGTTTTATTCAAGTGAGAAAGTTTTATCTGTGTAATACCACAAGAGTACAATCCCACCCCGATATTCAGTGGTACTTTCATACTCTGTCTATTTTATAAGACCAAAAATCATTTTACTTGAAAGCTGCTGAGATACCATGAAAATCCCAATGATAAGCTTTTTCTTTTCTTTTTTTCTAGCACAAGACTTGGTGCTTAAACATAATATTTTCATTTGACCAAAAAAAAAAAAAGCATACTATTTCTAAAAGACTCGACACGGTCTAGTTCTTCATTAGAACCAAAACCCGAATAAAAAGAGAGCATCAATCCAATTTAGGCAAAAAATCATTGGGAGAATCGAACCAATCCGGACCTGTCCGATTCTGATTTGATTCTTGCGGTTTTCTAGTTTGGGCCTTAGCCCAAAATTGTATTCAGTAAAACATGCTGGAGCCCATTTCATTTCACTTTCTCCTGTTTTTCAGCCTTATCTGAAGCCCATTAAAATTAATTTTTTCTAACACAAATTTTCAACATTCATTCTCTAATAGGCCCAAGCCCAAATTCATCATGCAGCAAACTTTTAACACCACAAAAAGCCCAAAAAAAAAAAATGCAACCAAATTACAATCCAACACAGCATAACGTAACAAATTACAATCCATCTTCAGAACTACAATCCTCCATCATAACAAATTACAATCCTCATGCATAACAAATTACAACCAAACCAAATTCATTCAAAATTACAATCCTCCATCATAACAAATTACAATCCTACAACATGTATTAAATATAAAAATATCGGTCTAGTTTGTGGAGGTGGAAAAATCGAAATTGGACCCATTTTTGTGTCAGTTTTGATTTTTTTAATCAACATGATTTTTTCCGGCTCGATTTAATTTGATTTTGTAGTTTCGATGCCCACTTCTAATATTTTATTCTTTTGTGATTACTTGCTAACTTTGATCCCCTTTTTTTCTTTCATTTTGTGACTTAAATTGACAAATATCTTGTCCTTCATCATAACGAGAGGATTGCATCACTCACAAAGAGGACGAAGCGGTGTTGGCGCCCAGCATATAAGGGTGTTTCAATTTTATCCTTTTTTTTTTAATAATATGTATATAAGTGATAGCTCAAATGATTTTTAATTTAAATTATTTAGGAGACTCAAACTCGAGTGAAAGGGAGCAACTCACTACCATAGACAATTGGCTCAACCCATGCCTGCCAATATATCAATTTTAGATTTTTTTTCTTAAGTTTGTTTTTAAGGAAAAATTGGTTTTTTCTTTTTCAATAAAGATTTTCCCTTTAAAAGAAGCGTATTATCTGATGTGGCATTTGGACAAACCAGACAGACAGAGACTACAGTTATCTTATCCATGCTAAGATTTTGTTGGTGACTCAGCGATGGTGAGTCTAAGAGACTCTGAAGTGAACTCTCAGGTAAATGAAGGAAGCTACTGAATCATAAATAAGAACCCAAATATGATGCTGCAGTTGCTGCTTCTACAGCCTTGACCTCCCAGCTACAACCAAGGTCTTCGCTCCTACTTTTTCCTTGTTCTAGCAGAAGAGCTGTCTTCCTTTGTATTTGATCTTTTTTCTTTCTGTTGAGATTTTTCTATGTTTTAAACTATTTTTTAGGAGAACATTTGCCTACATTTTTTAGTGTTCCAGCTCTAATCTATGCTTTTTTAACTAGTTTTAAGTGAAAAGGCTTGATTGGGGTTGTGGGTTGGCTTCAAATTCTCTTCTTGGAATACAGAACACCAAAGTCTGAGCTTGCACTAGTCAGTTTGTTGTATTTGTAGGCTGCTTTGGGTTGTTTTGGTGATTTAGTCATATACATATGTTTGTATAAGAATTACAATTATCTTTCCCTTGATTGTAGATAACAGATGGCAACCACATTCTGCAATCTTAACACTGGGTCTGGTCTGACAAAACTAAATGAGTACCACCTGAAGCAGATAGTCTCCAAAAGGCAAGTTCCAATACAATTACTTTTCTGAAATTTGGGTGCTTGGTTTTTGTGATTTCTGAGTCTGGATGAAAAGATAATGAGCTTTTTGTGAATCTGTTTTTCCCTTTTTCTTGCTATGATAGTTAAGATTTTTGTCTTTAAGAAGTTGATATTAGAATTTGCTTATTAGTTTCTTTTGAACCTAACTGAAAATAGCAATTCAGCTTAATTTGGATGTAATGTAATACGAATCACTGACGTGTCTGATGTTATCTCGTTATCCAATTACTGACATTTCTCATATCTCAGGTCTTATGGAGGCTATGGAAGATTGTCCTGTTTCTCCTGTAATGCTCAAAGAGTTTTCCATAGGGTTTGTAGAAAAAAATTAGAGGCCAGACAGTGGCAATATTGTGGACAGGCTTTTGTCAACAATAAGGCGGGCTATTCTAACACTATCCATGAAGAGAATAAAGAAGAGCCTATTTCTAAAGCAACCTTGATATGGAGGGCAGTAAAGTTACCAATATACTCCGTTGCATTGGTTCCTCTCACTGTGAGTCCTTTTAATGCATAAAGCTCTGTTTCTACTAAGATTCATAAAGAGCACGATTGTCAGGTTCATATGATGCATTCTTGATCAAGTGAACCCTTTGTTCTGTATATATAAATATATATGTGTGTGTGTTCGTAGAACCACAACAGTTGAATATCCATCGTTCTTCTCTATATGCACGTGCCATGTTTGATAGTGCAATATTCCAATAATGTGCCTCAAAATATGTGTTTTAGGATACATTGGCTATCATTTCAACTAAGGGCACTACATTGAGATTCTGGCTGCTAAAGGGACAGTATAAAGTTAAAGTGAATAGTTTTCGTAACTGGAAAACGGAACTCTTTCATTGTTTGGTAGTCCAAATTCTGATAAGATAGCCAGTGCTCTTTGTGAAGGATTTCTATGCATATGAAAGAAAAAAGGGTAAATAAATACTGACTTTTTTCTCTTGTTTTATATAGTATTCATCGATATGGTCATACTGTGTTTGCCAAATAGAAGGCCAGTCTAATACTTCTTGCAGATGTTGAGAAACACTACATGAAAATTTAGAAAGCCTATCAATATAGGGAAAATATTGTGACTTAAGAAATCCTATTCAAAGAAGATTGGTTTGGGAGTGAATCCAAATTTTCAGTTGTCAGCCGTAGAACTAGCAAAAAAGGAAAACAGATCATTTAAGAATTATCTGGAACGGATGTATATATCATAACTTCTTATATCATAACTTCTTCTTCTTCTTTTTTACTGTGGCTGAGACATCGAATGAGCATGTACATGTATGATAACAGCACATAAGGGACTAAGTTCCAATAGAATGTTTCATTCTATGGGCATAAATTACAATTTTTCAGGTTTAACTCATGCTTAGTGGCATAGCTCCTCTCTTGAGTCTCTTACAGTCACATATAACCTTTGACTTACAATTTTGTTTCTGTTGCTTTTAATGTAATGCAGTCATTTCTTTTACACTTTTCGCTTTCTTCAATATGCTCTGAATGATATACACTTCCTTGCCTCATGCTGACTATCTTCACTGACTGCTTTCTTAAATAGGTAGGTAGTGCAGCTGCTTATTTACAGACAGGCATGTTTTCAGCTTGGCATTATTCTGTTCTTTTGGTTTCCTCGGTTCTTATCATCACATGGCTCAACCTAAGGTATACATTAGTAAATATTTCCCAGAGAAGTTTGAGTATAACTTGAATCTAAGCAAGCTTGACCATAGATCTGAAATTGACAAATTATATTTCATGAGTTAGTTCTTTTGTGATGGACCAAATTTTCCTACATCAACCACACAAGCATACTATGTTTTGGGAATGCATACTTACATGGCAGGTTGATGTAGTGGAAAGGCCATACAGAGTCCATTTCACAAAACGCATATGTTCATATAAGCTTTCTTGAGACATTGTAGATATCATATCCTTAGCATGATAACTTTCCTCCCTACGGCCTAGATGGGTAGATATCATATCCTTAGCATGAAAAGTGTGTTGGCCTAAAACATGAAGATCACTAACTAGACGCTCAGGTTATGAGTTTCTCCATATGATTTTGTTGCACTCTAAGATGTCCACCATTGGCAGACTGCTCATTATCTTGATATCATAAATGTCTTTACTCCTTTCTTCTGGACTTAATTCTCGTATTTGTCAACTTGCAGCAATGATGTTTACGATTTCGATACAGGAGCTGATAAAGATAAGAAAGAATCAGTTGTAAATCTAGTGGGCAGGTAAATTTTATTTTTCTTCCTTCTATATTAGTGAATTTAGTTTGTCTGTTTTTCCCCCCAATCTTGTGTTGTCATGTCCAATATTAATTGCCTATTTTGTTTGGTAATGTGTTCCGTAAGCCGTACAGGCACTCTTGTTGCTGCCTACTTGTTACTTGCTCTTGGCTTTTTGGGGCTTGCTTGGGTATCTTTTGAGGCAGGAAATATGCGTGCAATATTATTACTCGCTTGTGCAATCATGTGTGGTTATATATATCAGGTATGTAGAATGATGCCTATGAGATGAATTAAATTAATCTGAAAAAGAAAAAAAATCTGTATCTTTGATGATCTTCTTTAGCAGACAAAATATTCAAGTCAATCTTGGATAGTGATGCAACACTCACAGCAGCATAATACATAGGATTAATCGCTGGCTGTATTTGGAGTCTTACTATTCTTGGTATTTCCCCTATTTTCTGTTGCTTTGTAGTTATTTAAGATCTGGAGTTGTTAGGGTTTGGAGGCAATCTTTTGGAAATTGACAATTTTAAAAGAGAGAGTTCTCTTCAGGCCAAAATATGGCAGAGAGAGTTCTCTTATATTGCTCCTGTAATTTGAGATCCTTATTTTGGTAGCTATGGAAATAACAAAACCTTAGATGATAACAAAAGGATCTGATTAAGGACTGAACACTTTTTACCTTAACCGATCGGGGAGCTGCAACGCTTGAGAATGTGGCTAGAAAAGCACTCTCCTTATAAAACTCATTGGGGGATCATGCGAGCATGCACTCGCGCACGCACATAAGAAAAAGAAGAAGGAAAGGAAAAAGCTCGTCCCCTCAAGTCAGAGTTGAATTAATTGCTGTGTTGATGAGGCTATGCATTGTTTCTGTGTCGAATTAAGCTCTGTGATTAATAGCAACTTAACTGTAGAAGCTAATTTATTTAGTGCATTATTGATAGCAGGCTGAATTTTCTGAGCATGTTTGGTAATGTTAAAGAAATGCATGTTATCTTTGTGTGATTAAACACAAAAAATGTAGTCAAAATATAAAGTGATCTACATTTTTTTCTCGTGCTGAATGCTTGTTGAATGTTTATGCAACCAAATGTTGGCAATGTGACCAATTTCAACATTGGTACCAGTACCACTTCCAAGTTATTATCTTATTGATGTCGAATGTTTTCTCTTTTTTTGTTGTCTATATTTTTCTTTTCAATCATTCAATGCAAAATGAATTTGATTGTTCATAATGGCTTGCTTCGTGGCCAGTCGTAACTTCTCCCAACTATGCATCGGAAACATCTTTTTACACCTGTTCTAATGCTGAGTTGCAGTGTCCACCATTTCGGTTAAGTTACCAAGGATTAGGAGAGCCGTTGTGCTTTGCTGCATTTGGTCCATTCGCTACTACGGCTTTTTATTTATTGCAGGGAAGCACAAGGTTAAAAAACTTGACCAAATTGCCGCGGTTTTGAATTTAAGTTTTGCGAGTCTTAGATAATTAACATTGGTTGTCTTGGCAGGGAAATGATCCATCTTCCCTTTACTGGTTCAATTCTTTCTGCTTCACTCCTTATTGGCATAACAACAGCCTTAATCCTGTTCTGTAGTCACTTTCATCAGGTAGTTTTCATTTCTCTATTTCGAGAAATCTTGGCTTATTGTATTTCAGATACATAGCTGACATGAATGTCATACCACTCAGATTGAAGGAGACAGGGCTGTAGGAAAAATGTCCCCTCTGGTACATACACTTAACTGAGCGCTGATATGTTTAAACCTTAATGAGATCATGTTCCGTCGGTCTGATTGTTTTATTTGTATTTGCATTGGTATACAGGTTAGGCTTGGCACGAAAAGAGGATTAGTGGTAGTGAAGTTGGCAGTTATAGGACTCTATGTTCTCACTTTCACCTTTGGTCTAAGCAGCGCTCTCCCTTTTACTTGTGTTGTAAGTTATATGTAACTACTAAATTATATGCTTATTGGTGGGGACTGAAATTGAGGTTTCTTACTATCATTTCTGCCTGTTTCTATTCTATATTTCCGTCTGATTTTGAGGATGGCTTCTTTCAGTTTCTATGTGCCCTGACCTTGCCAATTGCAAGACTGGTGGTTGGCTATGTTGAAGAAAACCACAATGTAAGTACTAAACTTGTGTAGAACAATGGCAAAAAGAAAATTTGTCCGACATATGCATAGAATTTAAATTGCTCTTCATTCTGTTCTCACTCGTATATGCTTCCTACTGCATACAAAGGTGCATGAAGATGCAGTTACTGAAAAATAGGGAACAGTGTCATTCGTGTCACTTCACTCTCTTGTCTCTGAAGCGACAGGAATGACAATATGTTTGTTTTGCACCATGATTAGTTGGAAACTGGACCTGTTTGAACAGTGCACCAACGAGCTTGGGGCTGGCGAAAATATGACCTTAAATCTGAAATTAAAGGAATACATACATCTTACAACTGCCCCTTAAACTGATTTCAGATTTGCTTACATGAATTTCCTTTTTCTTGCAGGACAAACATAAAATATTCATGGCAAAGTATTACTGTGTGAGGTTGCATTCTTTATTTGGAGCTGCATTGGCTGCTGGACTCGTGTTACCGAGAATGGTCCCTAAAATAAACATCGCTAGGTTGGGATTCTCATAGAGAGTTTTTCAATTTCTCAGAATCTGTAGTAGACGTAGGGACGATATGCCTAGTTTTTTTAGCTTCAGAGGCAGAGTTATGGCTCTTGGCAACATGGCTGTGTGCACTTTTTTTATTTTCAAGTTTCCAATGCTATAGAAGAAACTGTGGCACTGGCAGCAGCAAACACTGAAAACACACTGGATAAAATTATGCACCTTGGTTCCATTTTAAAATATTTCCCACCTGAAATGTCAAGTTTAACGCCAAGAAAAATAGCTTTTAAAAGAACACTTTTAAGACGAATGGATTTGGCAAAGAACCTGCTAGTGTAGTGGTTTGAAATAATTACTCCTCCAAGTAAGGTCCTGGGTTCAAGTTCTAGCATCCGTGTTGTGTATATGAGTTTAGTGTATTATCGCCCCTCTCCATAGGAAATGTTCTAAAAAATTGAAGAAAAAAAAAGGTCTAATGGATTTGAAAAGGCAATTGCATGACTAAAGCAAATTTTTTCTTCTTTTCTAGCCACAAATTAAAGCAATTAGCCCTGTGAGATCGAAGTTGACTGAGAGACGTTGTGTCTAAATATTTCTTTCTAAGAGATGTTGTTGTTGTTCCCCTTCTCTCTCTAGGGTCAAATTGCTTGGTGATCAAGTCATGTCTTCACATATACGCCTTTTTGTTTTGTGTGCGTCAATTATTGATATGACATGATCACATCAACTGTCACATCACATGATCAGTTTTGTACGTACAATTTAAATAAAATTAACATTTATTAAATATCACAGATGGGCTTAACTTATAATTGGCAGCAAATAATATACAAATTAAATCTGTAACACGTGACATGCTAGTTTCCTTTTCCTACAAGGTTTAGGATTAGGGTTATTTCTAGGGAAACTAGGGTTGAGATGCTTTATTTGATAGTTTCCTACGCTGTTTAGGATTGTTGGGGGATTGTATATAAATAAAGTGTCAAAGCCTGCAAATACGTACCAGTACTAATTGTTGGTGTGTTTTGAACAGAGAAGGGAGAAGATTGAGTTTTTGAGTGTGAGAAAATTAACGAGCACTACATATGGCGGAGGCAATATCACCAACCTTAGATTCAGAATGGCCCCCAAGCCACGTTCTACAATTGATACTAGAAAAGTTGACATCAACCTCCGACAATATCCGGTTTGGCACAGTTTGCAAGCATTGGCGATCTGTAGCTTTGGATGAGAAGCCGCGGCCCCTCAAATCATGTCACAAACAGCTTCCTATATATGTTGATTATCACCGACGACCAAGACAACCGCGACGCCACCGACAGAATTAGCAACAAGGCTATTATGGATTGAGGAGTCAAAATTTAGATTCCTATTGAAGTTGTTTACTATAAGTTGTTTATTAAATTCCCTGAATTGGAATTGAAACCAATTTTATTATTAAAATTCCCTTGTTCTAGATAAATTATTTTATAGCAAATTTTTGTTGGGTTTTATCGAATGGAAAACTTGAAATTTTAAAAATTGTGTGGGATATACTAGGTAAAAAAGATGAATTCCTAATGGGTTCGTTCTCCAAAATCATAATACCACCTCCCATCAAGAGTCTCATTCCTTCAAAATCATGTGTGAGCAAGCTTGTGTTTTCATTCCTTCATGTGGAGAAAAACATAGTTGCAACGAGGTCCCCTATTATGTTATCACCAATCAATAATGTTATGCTACGTAGAAGTGTTATCATGAGTGTGTCGCGCTATTGGTCAGTATAGCAAAATAAAATAGTGATATCCTCATTACATAGAAGTCTTTCTCCATGAGAACTAAATACATGACCACTATGAATTAATAAATATGTCATCAATATTAAAATTCGATAAACTTCAAAACAACAAAGCAAAAATTAAACAATACAGTGGTGTTCGAGTAATTTAATGATAATAAACAAATAAAAACACTTCACCAATGAGGTGTAAGTAGGATTGGTCAAGACCCTTAATATGCTCCCAAGTGGTCCTAATATGGATGACGTAAATCCCTGTCATGTCGGGTCCCCAACCCTAAGGGGAGAAATTAAAGGGGAAAATCAGGGGTAAGTACGAGGATCCTCAAATTTAAAAAATCCTTGGTAGGGGATGAGATGGGGATGGTATTGTTATCCCCATCTCCATATCCGGCACGATAAGTAACATTTATTTTTTATTTATATATAAAATAGTCATGTATGGTTATGATATAATCTAATATTTCTTGCATTTTGTTATATGAATTGAGATTATTTTGAGTTGTTGAATTGAAATTTATAATTTAATTGAATGATAATTTAAGATGAAATTTAAGTGTTATAATATAGGATAAATATTTTTTGAATGAAAAACCTGGCAGCGGGTTTGGGAGGTAGCCCCTTACGGTAGGCCTCATCATTTGGCCCGAGGGGTTATGGGCCGATGGGGGCCCGCCCGGCCCATTGGAAAAAAGCCCGGCCCGGCCTGTTATGGGCTTTAAGATGGCCCGGCCCCCCTTGAGCCGGGCTAGGCTTGGGCTTGAGTGTCTGAAGCCCGACCCGGCCCGATTAAGCCCAAGAAAGCCCAGTCCGGCCCACCCACAAAAGCCCGACCCGTTAGGCCCGCATACATATATAATTATGTATAAATAAGAGTTTAGGATTAGGATTATATCACTTAAATCACATATATAATTTGTTTCATTTCATTTACTTTTCTTTACTCATTCCTAGTTTATAATT
>NC_024131.1:15162162-15173022 GCF_000346735.1 Prunus mume
TCGCTCCCATGCCTGGTTCGAGACTTTCCTGATATCCTCAAGTGACACCGCCAACATTGTAGTAACGACAAGCCTCCGATCTGCACAAACTGACTAAGACGATGCAGCCTGAAGCCGAAGAGATTGCCGACGCGCCTATAGCGATTCCGTCAAATCTACCACCGATGCTTTGTCTAGTTTTTAGAGAAAAATATGATTTGGGAAGTGAAAGTCGTCAAGAAAAACAAAATAGGTGCTTTGAAAAAACTGTAAAGATTTTGTCCAATTCTTGCCCAAAATCTTCTAGTTCTTCCTTATGTTTTGCTCTTTACTCTATTTACACCGTTGATTTCTCTTTGATCACCATGATCTTGTGACTCCATGACCTATATTCAAAACCCAAATCCCAAATTTCTCAGATGGGTAAAGATTCTGGGTTTCAATATTGATTCTTGAAGTCCAAATCTCACTTTTACGTCCAAAAACAAAGCTCTGTAAAGAAATATTCCTCACACCAAAAAGGATGAACCTGGCCTATTCTCTCTTTCATATATTAAATATCCCAAGCCATTTTTCTTCTTTTATGGACAAGCTTTGTTACGGACAGCTTTCTGGAGAAGAAGGATGAGCTTTCTGGACAGCTTTTTGGAGAAGTTGAGGTGAGTTGGGAGGGAGAAGGAAAGAGAAAGAGAGTTGGGTTTGGGGTGGGGGTGGGCGACGGGAGAGGGGTGGCTGAGAGGTGGGGTTGAGTCGGGAGGGGAAGAGGGTTTGGCTGGGTAGGAGAAGAGAGATGATTTTTTTTTTCTTTATTTTTTAATGATTTTAATATGATTTAAAAATCATTTTTAATTATTTATTTGTCCACCTCTAAGTCCACGTCAATTAAAAAATAGGTGGGAGTTTTACTAAAATACCCAAAATGGGGGCTGAAATTATAAAAAAACCCAACACCCAAAACACTTTATAAACACACCCAAAACCCATCATTACACACACTCAAAACCCATTTATAAAAACACCCAAAAAATATACAATTGTTGATTTTGGGGTTTATTTTGGATGTGTTTCTATGTTTAAATAGTATTTGAGTTTTTTTATAAATACATGTCTAGGATTGGGTTTATTTATAAATTTGTAAAAATAGGTCTCACTTTTGCCACATCAGCATTTAACAGATTCACTAACGGAGGGGGCAAATTGTAGGTTTTCTGCAACGTTGAGTATGTACTCATAAATGTCCCCAAAATCGAGTATGTACTCATAAATGACCCTAGAGGTTAGGGGGTTTACTGTAGTTTACCCTAAAAACAATTACCCATACACTCGAAACTCTGTGTTTTAATCTCCTTCCCTTTATATCGAAAAACAAAGTATTCCTTTTGCTTATGTGGTTTTTGGGCAACGGCCTTGCATGGAAGTGAACATTGGAGATGGGGTCTTTTACTCAGAAGGTAAGAGAAAAAAGCTTATCATGTGTACATAAGCAATGGGAATAAGAAACAAGGGAATAGGATAAACAAGAAATGAAAATCAGATCAACGACCTCCTCTTAGTTGATATGATTCCTAGTTTTTGGGTATTTAGGATTTTGAGGTGAAAAAGTTATCAAATACAAGGTGAGGCTAAGGTTTGGACACTAGCCAAATTGCAGTCGAAGTAACACAATCCGAACAAACCATACATCATTACGTAGCCAAAATAAGGTTCTATGTTTTACCGAAAAAGGAACGATAAGGTTCTATATCACCAAAATTTGTTTGAGGCCAGAAAATTTTGGTTACAGGGGTAGATCAAACTATCACCAAAATATACAGGAACAAATTCTAGTCTGCCACTGTTGTTCTAAGAGGCAAAGAACTTTCAACTTCCTTGGTGCCAGAATTCCTCTCAGCAACAATTTTTGACATTCCAAACATCTGAAAATGAAAGCAAAATTATTCAATCAGCAGAAGAAAGCAAACGAATTATACAACGAAAATGTTTTGGACAGAGCATATTTTAAACTTGAAGTGGTAACAAACCTTCTGCATAGTCTTCTTGAAACAAGTTTTGTGTTCATCCATAGATGCATTGACAAATTCATCGATATGGTCCTTCAAATCCTCCAAGAAGTTGGCATCATCCTTCTTCTTTCTTCGACATGAAGTGATTGGTGGGGTTGCCACAGCGGGCGAGGGCTTGTTTTCATGTTGACTTTGGGGTGATTCCATCCTAAATACCACCTGATACAGAAGTTATTCCTTAAAACACAAAGATACCAACATTTCTTATTCAATGACACCAATGGCTTTGAATATTGAAAATTAGTCACTTTAAACTACAACATAGGCTTGGCCACAAAAGCCACTACAACAAATTCACCTATTTCATGCACAACAGGAGATTAATGCAGGAAATCAACATATCCCTCACTTCTTAATGCTAAAAAATACACCACAAATGAAATAAACAAATTATGAAGTGACTATAAACAAGGTTTTTATAAAGAAAATTCATTCAAGATCATTTTATATGCAACTTGACAGAACCATATAAAGACAATCTGATATACTATCTTGATGTTCTAACACAGAAAATTGGCAAATATACTGATGTCTTTTGGTTTCACAGAACCAGACTAGTAGAAGTAGTCCAAAGCTTTAGATCTCAGCTAAGCTGGTTTGCTTCCCTCCACCTGACATGATGGCATTGCGACACCAGACGAGCGAGCTACAACACTTGCACTATGCTTTCTTTGGTTTCGCTATAATACACTACAACTAAAATCAAAACGCAAGCTTCCTTTTATTCTCTCACGCTTCCCTATTATGAGGGTATTTTCTACTCTTTAAAAGTAACAACCCTTTCCTCCGCTGAAGAAATTTTTCAACTTCTCTAGCAATATTGGGCTTTCGACACATAAATGAACTGTTCAACATCTTATCAGAAGTGGAAAGTCATGATTTAGATTTCATTTTTAGTAACCATCAAGCACAGTTGATTTTTTTCCCTCATCAAAACCAAAAGCTTCATATTCTATTGAATTATAAGCATATGACGCAACTGAATCATTTTTTTTCGCTACTTCTTTAATCTCATGCAATCCAAAACTCCTCCGAAACCATGAGAGTTCAGATACTGTTGCAAATTGCCTTTTAAAATTTATTCAAGTCCAATTAACAACAATATCTATATCATGGCACATCAGTTTATACGGATTTGCACACAATAAACTTCAACAATTATCCATATAGTATTCGTATAACAACTGTTCGAAGAAATGTCACAGTGTGTGTAATGTGTACACAGTGATATTCAGCACCAGTCTTTGAACAACCAAAGACGCATCTATATTTATACTCTCACCAAATTATGATTTCGAATTAACAAGCATTCATCATTCATTCATTCAGAAAAAAGAAAAAGAAAAAGAGGCTCTGAGATCAAAACAAAAGCATCCAATAGTAGCTGATAAAAGTTCAATAAGAACTGACAGAATCCAGAAAGCCAACACAAATGAGCAAAAGAAAGGATTATATGAGAGAGAAGAGAGCTACAACTACCTTAAATTATGTGGACAGGTGAAATTGATCGGCAGAAGGATTGAGAAATTGAAATACCTAATTTGATAGAGTCAGATTTTGAGCTTTGGAATTGGGGGTTGTTGGTGAGTTTCAGAATTAACCCACCGTCCCTTGTCCCTGTGCTAATCTATGCGGACAAAAGCGGTGCAAAGTGTCAGAGCACAAATCGGTTCGGTTCGGTTCGCAAGTCAGTGTGTTTGGAATTTGATAGCTATCGATTGGTTTGGAGCAGATTTGTGACTTGCAAGGACTTTGTGCTTTTCTTCTCGACTTTTAAAGCCAGCTTTCTTCGAAGATTTTTCAATTTCTCATATTAAGGGTTTTTTTAATTATTATTTATAGAAATCAATGCTGTATATTCTAGCTATTAGAGACTTTTTCACAAATCACAATGAATATTGATTGGGAAAAAAAGGAATTAGTAGCCAAAATTGATCTTTCATATTGGACTGACGATAAAATAAGAGATATTTAGTCATATATTCATTCTTAGCACTAAAACTATAAATAAATCATACACCATTTAATTTTTATTAACAAACTCAAAAAATGACAGCTGACCCTATTGAATTTGATTTTGATTATTAAATTACTTTATGGCCTATTGAGTGTTTTAGGCTTTTTTATGAGGTTTTTGGGTTAGGTTTGTTTTAAGAAATCAATGGTAGTTTTGTAATTTAAAAGAAGTTAAAAGCTTTTTTTTTATGTTGTAAATGGATTTAGGGTGTGTTTCTAAAGTCTATTTCATATAAGGTTTATATATATATATATATATATATATATAATTTGGGCTCCTATATTTGGTATAATAGTGAATCTCCCATAAAATAATGTAACAAAAAGAAATGGGATGTATAAGACATGAGAGAGAAGATAAGTGGAAGAGTTGAGAGGGGAGAGGAAAATAGAGATAACGGTGTCAGTTTATAGAAAAAGGAAACTAACTTATTGTAGGCGATGTGGCATATTCATAAACATTGGATTAGTTGGATGGTCTAGATTTTGTGAAATGTGGGTAAATGCATCATCCCTAAATGTAGAGACTCAGGATACATGTTAAAAGTATGACATTATTACATTTCTAATTAAATTGGATAATTGCCAAACCAAAGGTTATTATTGTATGAATTTTTTTTTTCTCCCTTTCTTCATTGTCAATGTGTTGATTAAAAATGATATAATGTTCCTAAGTTTGGAAGTTAGTACTTGCTTGTTATACTTTTTTGAATACAAGCGGTAGTTCAAACTATAAGAGAGAGATGAGGTTTTCTCACATACATTATCATGATGTTATAGGGGTTTGAATTTGAGACCACTATTGATATGCAAGTCAAAGCCCTTTACTACTGGGGCTAGATCCTAGGGGTTTAAATCTGAGACCACAATACGTACATTTATAACGTTAGGCAACTTTGCCTCCTCTAAATACAATAATAGATATGAATTCCCATACATTTTTTGAGGTATTTATCAATCTTATATTGTAGACAATTTTCAATATTATTAAATGAATTCCCATGCCTTTCTTGTCCATATAATGACGTTCATTAATTTGGTCATCATTTGAAGAGGGTGGAAAAAGATGAGTGGAAAATGAATGAGAAGAAATAGCGTGTAATAACATCCATCCCACCAAAAAGACTATCAAATGATTTTTCTTCATTCCATTTACACTTTGTTTTTGTGGAAATGTTTCTCATTTAAAATGTTGATATATACTATAAGGCACAAACCCTTTGACATATTTTAATCATCAAATTTTTTTCAAATTATATATGTTTTTTTTTTTACTTTTGATTAAGCTTATAAATTTTCATTTGATAAAAATAATATCGGCTTGTTGGCAACTACTTAAAATATAGGGTATAATTTATTTTGCATCCCAAAAAATAATATATGTTTTTTTTACAACGATTTTAATTTTTCAGTTTCAACAGTGTAACTAGATCAAGATCTTACAATAATTTAAACTGAGAAATTGAACGGATTGTAGTGGTACTTGAGTTTCTTTTCTTATTTTTTATTTTATTTTTTATTTTATTTATGACAATGGATTTATTATGTAACCTTTGGTTAAAACAAAATCTCTTAATTTATTAAATAAATAAAAAATATTGCAACCTTCCTTCTGGTTTTTGTCTCATTAAGTATTTTGTTTTATTTTTTATTTTGTTGGAAGTATTTTGTTTTAATTATGCATAACAATTTAATTTGGTTAATTCATTTTGAATACAAACGATAGTGTAACTTTTTTTTTTTATACGAATAAACTACTCTAATTTGGTTAATTCATGTAATTCTATATATTTATATTAAATCCCATTATATTCCAATTCAATTTACTATCTTAATTTATTCATTTTTAGTTCTTACCCTTAAACTTCTTTTATATATAAAAAAAATATAAATAAATAAATAAACACTTTTCACAATAGAAATTATTTGAACAACTACACTCCGCGACATTGGGCTGCTACAAACCATTTGTTTGAGAGTACGAAGCCCACTCGGGATGAATTGGAATTCTGAAAGGTCTGAAAGACCACGTCCAATTTAAATTTAACGTCTAAATTAATCTTATTCTATTTTTTTAAGTACAAACTATTGAGAGAGGGGATTTACATAAATATTCATAAAGTATAGCGATTTTGAACCTCTGTCCACATAGGTAAATGTGAAAGACCACTAGCAATGATCTTAGTTTCTAAGTCCACTCTATTAAGCAACATTTTCAGTTGAAAAAAGAAAAAGCAAAATCGAAAGAGGAGACCAATGAACTACAGGTCCAAATTCAGCGCATAATAAAAGGCAAATATTGCAACACTAACAATCACTTTCCCAATTGACCAAAAGAGAAAATGAAAAATGAAACAACATTATGCTTCCCCAATGGATCACTCATTTGGGTCTAAGTGATGTCTCAGGAAAGGAAGAAGCAAGCAAGCTATGAGGATCATGCAATGGAGCTCATGGAATAAAGCAAGCATAGTGAAGTACAAATAATTTGGGTTACAATACTGATTTAGAAAAATTACAGAAACCATATCACATAATACCTAAAGATTGTTCTTTAAAAACTGTCTATTACCGATTTACGCTCCTTGTCTAAATAGGAGAGCTGCGGCGGCAGCTTCATACAAACATCATTAGCTCAGGCCGAGCATATACGTTATGATCCTCATCCTCCAGCAAAGGGTATGATGCTACAAGGGCATCTTGAGCTCCAATATACAGCGAGTTGTAAATCTTCCAGTACACCTCCCTAACCTTCCTAGCAGGATGGAACAGGCCCTGCAGACAGTAGTTGAGCACAACAGCAGCACCCAAAGCCACTCTCATCCCTTCAATAGCTTCCATGACAGCATTTATAACGTGCGGGGATGTCTCAAATATGTTTGGCCACACATAGTTCAACAAGTGGACTAACGCATCTTCACAGCCCAATCCAGCTACTCCCAAAGCCATGTGCTTGACAGCAGAAGCTGCAGTTTGCCTGTGAACCAGATCTCTGTCCATGAGGGCATCCTCGAGCAACGGGGTCACTGCATAGATATAGTCTTTCCCCATTTCACCAATGTACTCAAACAGGAAAGAGAGGGATTTCAAAACACCATTCTGCACATTAAGTTCTGGAACACGATACTCATTCATCAGTGCTGGCAAAACCGTAAAAGGAGAACAGGTTTCAGCTACTATTGCAATTGCCACAGTGGTGCAAACACGGTTCTGACGTTCCTGCACTTTGAGATTGTTCAGTAGAGTTGCCAGGACATCTTGTGGACCAATGGCTTTAGCAATGTACCCAAAAGTGTTCACAGTAGCACGCCGGATACCCTTCTTATGAGCCTTCAGCATCTCAAGAAGCTCAAAACAGATCCTCATCCATTCCCTTGCTGGAACAAACTCAGCACCGCGATCAGCAATACGACCAACAAGGTCAATACAGTTCTCCTGGACTTTTTCGTGCCTATTCTTCAAAATTGGAGTCAACCTGGGAAGCAAATCCTTTATAGGAGGCGTCATCTTTGTCATACCAATAACATTCACAATTGCCTTTAGTGCTCCCAGAATTGATCCCAGAACTTCTGGGTATTCTTCTCCCAAATATTCATACAAGACAACACCAAGATGACCCATCAGTTGTTCCTCTTGGCACTGCTTCATGACAACAGCAATCCTCGAAATAAGATCTGCAGCTTGCTGCCTGACCTTTGCACTCTTGTTATTCAAGCGCCACTTAATGGTACCACAAATCTGGGGAAGGTAAGGTTTCACCCTCTGCCCCAGAGAGTTCACAACTGCACCAAACCCATTAAGCATCACATTTGCATCATCACTGGTCTGCTCTTGGAAAGCATAAAGGATACCATCAATGAGAAGCTCCTCCAACCGAGCATCAATATCTGAGGCACCCAAATTCACCACCACCTTCTCAATTGTCTCCATAACCATTCGCCTATATGGTTCACTCTCATCTTTGAGATCCTCAACAATTCTCCCCACTATATCAGCAACACCCACTTTGTTTGCTATCTCCACAGTTGTTTCCACCAGTTGCCTGTAGTTCCTCCTATCCAAAGCCATCCTTCTAACCCAGAAGTTCCTGAAGAACTCAGGAAGAATATCACTTCTTATATACTCAGGCTCTACACCTTCGGTACTCACACACTGTTTCACCACTTTGAGCACAATTTTTTTCATTTCTTCATCAGGAGACTGGAATTCTCTAATCAAAATAACCATCACTTCCTTGGTATAGTAACTAGCATACATTGCATCCATAAGAGGAATGATAAAACCAATTGCCTTCAAGAAGGCAGCCAAAACCTTACCACGGTGAGACCTAATACCCTTCCACAATGGCTTCAAGACAGAGTCAAAGCTCTCAATACCGTATGGGGCAGAAGCCTCAGCAAGAGCAGCAAGTGATAGTGCAGTAATTGTCCGAACCTTCTGATTTTCATCACTCAGACCATTCTCTATAATTTCCACAAGGGACCTCAAGTGGGGAAGAACAGCACACCCTATCAAAATGGCAATCTGCTGAACAATCTTGATTCCAGTGTGCCGTGCTTGCCATGATTTCTTGCTCTGACACACAGCTTTCAAAAATGGCAACAATGCAGGAATACCAAGAGCAGAAGCAACAACACTGAAAGCTCTCGCAGTAGTGTTCCTAACATACTCATCAATGTTATCAATATCCGGACGCATAGCAGCAATCATAGTAGCCAAACCAGCTGCTTTACTAAGATTAGAAATAATTTCTCTCCCTTCAACACGCGCATAATAGTCTTCATCAATCAATAAAGGCTCAATCACAACAAGAATCTTATGCACATAAGGACGTACCAGTTCATCCAATTTATAAAGCACTCGATCAATTACCTTCACCAAAAGATGCCTCTCTTGGTCTTCCAACGTGGGTTGCATAAGCAAAGGCAGGATACGGTTAAACAAGGGGCCAGCACCAAACTCCCGAGCCTTATCAGTAAGCTGCCTCAACGCTGTCTTCCTCTGCTGTGGCGTACCATTCTTAACCTTAAGCAAAAGCTTCATAATCTTCCGCTCTTTCTGCTCATCAGGGGACAACTCCTCCTCCTCATCTTCATTCAACAACGCCCCAAAGTACTGGTAATCCTCAGGCTTCATAAATGGCAACCCACCAGGCAACTCCTTGGGCACATCAAACTGCTGCCCGCGATTCTCTTCTGGAATAGAATACCCGGGAGTCCCCATCGGAGTTGGGGTCGCCAGCAGCTTTCTCGCCGGAGTCCTAATCGGCACATAAGAAGCTGGTGGGTCCAAAACCTTATACCCCTCTTGAGGAAACATAGCATCCAGCTCTTCATCAGTCAATGGCCTATTCCTGTCCTCAATATCCTTCTCCCACCTTAACAGATTATACTGTTCCGGCGTAATTGCACCACGCAGATTAATAGCCCCGGGCGTGGGAGTAGCCAGCTCAACTCCACCAACAGGAGTCACACCAGGTGTATAGGCCGCAGCAGGGGTTGCCCCAGCCATTGGGGTTGCACTGCCCATTGTGGCAGGGGTCTCATCCCACCTTGACCTCTGCCGTTTCGGAGTGGGCGTGGCCATCCCTGGAAGCTTCGGAGTAGCATCCCAAGCCATCCCAGCAGGGGTGGCACCGGGAGTGGCGCCACCAGATGGAGTGGCATCCGAATCCACCAACCGCCCCGGTGTTGGTGTCTCGTCCCACCGGTTCCTCCTCCCCAAGGACGGAGTCGAATCTGCAACCCTTCCTGGCGTCGGGGTCGCATCCCACTTTCCTGGAGCGCTATCCGGCAAGTCCCAATCCGAAGTTTTGGCCTTCTTGGCTCCACCTTCATCCTGAGACTGGTCCCACCTGTTCCTCCTCTTCTGAGGCACCGCCGCAGCCGCCTTATCCCCTTTCTCAGGCGCTGCCTTGGCCGCCTCCTCTTCCTCCTTCTTCTTCTTGGCAATAAGCCTCAAAGTGTCCTCCTTCTCCCTCTTCAACGCCTCCTCTCTCATGATATCGCTATAAGTCCTCACCGACGGGTCAGGAGTCTTCTCTCCCGCCGCAAACGCATCGTGGCGGTCGGGCGAGAGGACCTGATTAAGCCTCCGCCGTCTATACTCATCCTCACGATCGTAAATCCTCTGTGTCTTCTTGAACCCTAAATCCTCATCTTCGTCGCCGCCTCTCGGCATCTCCTTCGTGATGGACTTGGGGGCCGTGTACGACGGCATCCGAGCCGCCTCATTGCCCATGGCCTCCAAGTTCTCTTCGTCTTCATTGACAGGGATGGAGGAGACGTAGGAATTCTTGTCAGCGCCACCGTAGAGGTCTGTATCGAAGGTGACGGAGGTAAGCGCGGCCAATTGCTTCTCCATCCTCTTCCTCTCTTCCTGTGTCTTCTCTATGTCCGATTTATCGTCAGCGATAGGCGCCATTGTTAGGGTTTTGTCTGGGAAAAAACCCTAGAGACTGAGAGATAGAATTAAGCGTTTGAGTGGAGATTGAGCTTCAATTCAGAAATTGGGGTTTCTCGGGCACACCCACTGAATCGCTATCTAGAAGGTAGATCGGATCAGATAAATTAGGGCTTATGGAGACAGTATATGCGAATGCGATGCGATGGGCTTGGATATAAGTTAACCCCTTCCTAATATGCTTTTGAAGTCGGTTGGCCCGAGGGGCGGTGGGCATGTTCCGGACTAGTTCAGGTTTTTTTGTTTTGGGAGACTTATAAATAAACCCAAAATGGGTACAGTATTTATAAAGAAGGACAAAATTAAAGTGGTTGGACAATAATGCCCTTATTCATATCTA
>NC_024131.1:15179687-15203966 GCF_000346735.1 Prunus mume
TCAACTAGTGATTCTGGTAATTAACAAAATTTTAACAGGTTATAAAACGTTGGTTTTTATCAATTGTGTTGGTTGACTTCTGTCCTCAAGGTACTTTACTGGTATAACTATATTATTAAGGTGCTAAACTAAAGCTCTGATACCATTTCTGAACAAGGGCTCGGTCAAGGTTTTCTAAAGGCCAAAATAACAACCAGACACCATGCCTAGAACATGGAACTAGAACATGGAACTGCAAAGACGCCAACTTAAGGGCTATGGAGCATAACTCAGAGGTCCTCTGAACTCAGAGGTTCCCTGACAGACATCCAATTATTGTTATGGCAAATATCAAACATGACCAAGTGCTCAAACATAGTACTGATCGTCAGTTTAGCAAGATAATAACATAATTATAAACAGTGTTTCCCTATTTTGGACAAGAAGTCTACTAAGAAAACCAAAAATAAAAGAGAAAAAGACTTACTTAATTGCTTATGTTGCTGGAACTACTGTTATCACCGGGTATAAATAGTGGTCGGAGATATTGACAGTGATAGACGGTATTAACAGTGGTCGGAGTATGTAAGTACAATGAATGGAAAAGAGAAAGTATATGAACAAAGGGAGTTTTATTGATTGAAGGAGGAAGTACTGAGATTTTTTCTTCTCTGGTGTTCTGTACTTCGTTCTTCGGAGTTACAAACTATATACACAAATTACACCGACCTCTACCATGGCTAAGGATGAAAAGAAAAGAAGAAGCTAAGGATGAGAAGAAGAGTTCTTCTCTTTCTGAAACTTTCTATGTCTTACTCTCTGAAGTTTCATATGAACTTCACATGCACACACTATACAAGCCAAAGAATTCATATGACGATTGTACAAGCAAACAAAGTTTAAAATTATGGACTGCTACACTGTTGCTGCTGCTGCTGGTACTGTTACTGCTGCTGCTGAAAAAAGACAAGGACTTCACATGTTGCTGTCGTCTTTTGTGGAGAAGAGAGACCTAGGGCTTGCATGTCTTTGTTATTCAAGATAAAGGGCTTTCGTGCCATTTTTAAAATGTTTTGGGTTTTTTTGAAAGCTGCTTGTTTCTTTTGGGTTTTTCTCTAAATTTCGATTTTGTTTTTTTGTTCGAAGGATATAGTCTAAAATATCGACAAAATATTGAGAGAAAAAAAAAACACAAATACACACACAGAAGGGATTCAAACTTTTGTCATTTCATTCATCCAATGCCTTAACTATCATGTTGCATCCAACGCCTTAACTATAATGTTGCTTATGTTTTTGTGATTATATGTCAAAAAATATATATTTATATTGTTTTGTTTTAAACAATTACATGCAAAACTATTTTGAGGATTTATCATTTGATGACTACTTTTCAATAGTACACTTACTCTACACATAGAGATTATGAAGATCGTAAAAAATTTGAACATCATAAGAACTCTGTGTGGTACTGAATCACACATGTATCTTACTATGTAATGTATAAAGTGTAAAATATTGTAGTAAATCATTATATATAAATGATTATAGCGTGTTTAATATTTTTTCATTAATTACTACATATTTTCTACATTTACAATGTTTGTCTACTCACTATATAATTAACTTAAATCAGTTAAACCCATCATGCAATGCATTTCCTTCCAATTTTTTGTGGTAAACTAATAGATAATTGATTAAATAAACATCCTTCAAAGTTTCAACAAAAATTCCCAAGTTTTTCTTACAATTACCGTGGTTTTTATTCAATTTTTATCAATATCGATATTATCCCGATATTTTCATAAAAATTTCTGTGTTTTTGACTACCAATATTTCCTATATCATCGATATTTTAGACCTTCTTCAGTTTCACTTCAAAACTGTGGCCAAACATCACATAATAAATCAAATCAAACCAATTTAAGACGGTTTGATTCGATCGGTTTGGGCCTAAGCCCAATTTTCTTTTATTTTGTATTTTTCAACATTATCCCAATTATAATAAACAAAATGGGTACAGTGCATAAAAGTATATGAATTTTGGCGGTAATTTCAAATTAGTACTCAATTTTTAAAAAATTTCATGTAGATACCCAACCTTACATAAAACATACAAATTAGTCACTCTCTTAGTTAGACCATTAATAGATCTGTGAAATGATGACGTGGCAAACATGAGCTCCAATTTTTTTGTTGATGTTTAATAAAATATCAATAAATAAAAAATTCTTTATCTTTTAAAATAATTTAAAAAAAAAGTAAAACAAGATCTAATAAGTGAAAATTCTAACCAATCAATCATCGATCCCCAACCTCATCCCAGCCCCATCTAGGGATGGCAATAATACCTGTCGGGTTGGGTCCCCAGCCCTGATGAGGGGAGTTTTCGGGGGGAAATCGGGGCCAGGTACAGGGATCCCTGAATTAGGGATGGCAATAATACCTGTCGGGTCGGGTCCCCGGCCTTAATGGGAGGAGTTTTCGGGGGGAAATCGGGGCCAGGTGCAAGGATCCCAGAATTTGCAAAATCCCCGACCGGGGATGGGCCAGGGATGGGATTGTTATCTCCATCCCTGAACCCGGCCCGATAAGTAATATATTTATTTATAATCAATATATATATTAATATAATATAATAAACAAAGTTACCCTAGAGACTAGATGGATTTATTGTGCTTACTAAAAAAGTTTCTAAAGATTTGGATAGAAATTATTTCAAGTTTTGTGTCCTCCTTATTTGCCTTGTTGAGTTATTATTTTAACAAGAAATATCTTGTGGTGGTTGTTTTTAAAATTTCACAATGATGTGATTGTGCTTTATAAAATTATTTTAACAAGAAATATCTTATTAAAAACTGGGGATTGGGGCGGTTATGGGAGGCACTTCCCAGACGGGGACGGGGACGGGAATTCCTTGAAAAGCCTAAACCAGAGATTGGGGTGGGGATGGGGACGGGGATGGTGAGCATGTACAGGGATGATATTGCCTTACCCGGCCCCTAACCGGTCCGTTGCCATATCTAGCCCCATCCTCCTCCACTGAACATAACAACGACTCACCCCTCGTCCTAATCTCCACTCTAGCACTTACCACTTGCCGTCCCGTAACCCAGCCGCCGCCATAACCACTCAGCCAGCCATATCCACAACTAGACCACCAACACCTAACCAGATCCACCACCTCCCCCAGCTCCCCCCTCCTTTTGTCATGACTGTAACACCCAATTCTCTCAGACCACACAACAACCATCCTTTTTCTCAACCCAACCCATACCATTGAGAGAAATAAGTGTAGAAGAAACAAAAAAAAATGAAAAATCAAACCTAGATATCAAAAATCAAATCCATATTATAAAAAATAAATTAAACTTAACCCCAGTTTCTCCACTTGTGAGTAACAGCATTAAAGATTCTTGAATCAAATGCGAAATATGATATGGGGAAATATAACGAATCAAAGAAATTTGGGACTTTCGTGATGAGATGAGAGTTTTCAAAATTTAGAGAGAGAGAGAGAGAGAGAGAGAGAGAGAGAGAGAGAGGGAGAGAGAGATAAAGTGATGGGTTGTCGGGGTCTGAAGGGGTTGGGGTTTGGAGTGAGGCTGCTGGGTTGGTAGGGGTGTGGGAGGAGGCAGTCAGGCTAGGGTGGTACTAGGATGACAGAGTAGCAACAATATCAACCATCCCCACCCACTACCACTGTAGATATTGCTGGAAGTGGGGATAGGGATGACAATAGGTCGAATCATGGGTGGGTGTGCCATTCCCATCCTCATCCCCATTAATCATTTTTTTTTTCTCATCCCTACCTTCATACTGGCAATCTTCAAATCAGGGATTCTTCATCCTTATTTGCATTGGGAACGGGTTCCCTCACCCGTCCCATTACGAAAAAAATAAAAATAAATAAAATGCCACTTTCTTTTAACAGCCCAAGTTCATACGTAACTTTAACCCATCAAATCTCAATGAAAATTTTCGTATAAATACTTGATTTAAAGCTTATGAAATTTTCTTCAAAGTTACCGAATTTGTTTTCAAAATAAACTTTGTAATGAAAGAAAATTGAATCGTAAGAGTGGTTCAAAAAATCTGAAATATGCATTATATGCTGAAATTCTTATGATTTTCTTTGGAAATAGAGGTTCAAATAGAATCATAGAAACACAAAAATAATGAGAGAAAGTTATAATTTCAGATCAAAACATGATACAAAGCATTGAACTTCAAATTGAAAACTAAAGAATTTACTAAAGACACCCAAAACTATAAAAACTCTTACCATTATGCCTTCCTTTTCCAAAGCTCAAAACTTCCTCCTTTTTTTTTTCTTTTTTCTTTTTTTCAAAATTCTTCGTCTCCCTCTCTTACGTTCTACTAGTAAAGTGTAGGGGTGGGCATCAAGAGCAGAAAATCGGAACAATGAACTGGACCGGATGAAAAAAATCGGAAAAAAATTAGTTGACTAAAAAAGTCAACAAACTGGCACCTAACCAAACCGGACCGATTGTGTATATTTTTTTTTTACAAAATTATTTAAATCCAATGCTACATTTTTAATCTTATCACTAATATTTTTCCTAGTCCAACTTCAAGACATCTATTTTTTAGGCTCAATATCTCTCTTTGTATTGAACTGGATGATTTATTAATTTTCAAGCCCAAAAAATAAATTTTTAGTTGAAATTTGTATTTAAAAAAAATAATAATATTAATAATCTAATTCAAAACCGGACAGAAACCGATGAGAACCAGACTGGCCAGTTTTTTTTATAAAAAAATCACTAGAATCAAACCAGTTAAATAATATCAGTTTCAGTTTAAGGTGAGAACTGGACCGTGCCCACCCCCTAGTAAAGTGAGCTAAAAACTCATATGAAAAAGGATAATACTAGTCTTATCAAATTTTTATACCACATGATGTGTACACACCACATCATGTAAAATAATAGTTTCTGTTTTTCTAATTTTATTTATTAAAATACACTTCATTCATTTAATTGATGTAGCATATGATATGGACATGTCACATTATGTGGTATAGAAATGTGGGATAAAAATGTGGTAAGTGTAGCATTACTCTATGAAAAATCACCTCTCTAACTTCAACTATTTATAGGTGGAAAAGTCATGATTAAAACCTATTACTAGATCTTCCACCTTCTCTTTATAGCTGAGATTACTCAGCACACTTGCTGGGATTAGTCAGCCATATAGATTGCTTACAGAGCAATCTAAGTTCATCACCAATAACCACCTCCTCCTATAGACTCTCCACCTCTAACCTAGCCCTTCCACCTCCTCTTTAAATCTTGCTCCCACCACCACCAGCTTATATGGCCTTCACTAATAGGCACCCTAGAGTGCTTACAAGGCATGAAGATATATATTTGTTTTTAAAGAAACAAAATAACAGAGAATGAAGAAGACAAGACGAAGAATGAAATTTTTGGGTGCATGATTTTTGAGAAAAAACTGTTGTATCTCAACTTACATATAAGACAAAACATTGGGCTGAACTAAATGACCAAAATATTGATGATTTCTATAACATCTAATTTATTTAATTTTTTAAGAAACGTGTCTTTATATTATTGAAGCCTTCAGTCTGCTTCGACAATACCGCATGAAGTTGAATATGAGCAAATGCACATTTGGAGTCTCATTTGGCCAATTTTTGGGATACTTAGTCACCCAAAGAGGCATCGAGGCTCACCCCAATAAAATCAAGGCCATCCTTAATATGAAATTACCTACCATAGCGACATAAATACAAAGTCTAATGGGCAGAACAATCGCTCTCAACCGATTTCTTTCAAGATCTATAAACAAGTGCATGCCGTATTCAAAGCCTTAAAGAAAAGATAAAGAGACAAGTGAGATGAAGAGTACGAAGCAACTTTCCAAGATTTGAAGACATATCTTACTTCACCTCCCCTACTCCAAAGCCCATACCAGTCGAAGTTGTTTCTAGCATATTTTAACTCTAAAGATCATACTTAGTACTTTGTTGTTTATGTGACTCTTGGTATATTTTAACATTGAGAGCAGCAACGCATGCACAAGATTTGCATAATGAAACTTTGGAAGAGCAATATGAAACGGTAAGATGATGAAACTTTCATTATAACAAATCAAATTCTAAGATATGTATGTCACATGCATGAAGTGTATGTACACTACAATGTCGAAAGCTAGAATAAGATCACGTCCACAAAATTTCAGGTGCGAAAAATAAATAAATCTCATGTTATGCAGTATGGAGTCATACATAGGTTCAGACCCTGCAAATGGTAGCTATACTTCTGTCAAAGATACCTCTTCCTGATTAACCTCAAGAATTGTAAGCTAATACGACGCAGGCCTCATTCATTATCTGCACAAGGTTTCTGCTCTTAATTTAACCTGAGCTCTAAACTATATGTTTTTAAAATTTGCGTATATAGAAAATTTAAATTTTCAAAATGTATTCCTTATATTTATAAACCTGTTCTTTTTATTATTCAGTTCCACAGAGCTCCTACTGCTCTATTGAGAAACTGGAAGCTCAAAAGCTGCTGCTTGATGAAATTGCTTATAGGAAGCATGTGGACTACATCATAAATAAAATATAGGGAGCTTCTGTTTGGATATGAGAAGAGCTAAGAAGTAAGGTTAGGCCTGCGGGGCGCAACCTCTAGTTGATGATTGGGACTGCATCAAGATGCTTGTAAGTCCTTGCACTCCAAACATTAAATTAATACAGATATACACGCGTTTGGCTTAGATCTATACTCTAATGATTTCAAGTAAATCCCTTAATTTTATGCCTCAGATCTTGATTTTCAGTTCTTTTCGACGCATACGAGAACTTATGAGAACCACTGTGGACTTTTTTGACATATGGAAGGAAATACATGCGAGCTATTGCCAACTTCTACAATGCATGCGTCACCATTGTCTTCCTTGTTGAACAAATGAAGTAAAAAAATAAGTAGTCGTTGAAACAGTAAACTGAAATCTCATCTTCTATCTCAAGTGGAAGCAAAAATTTGGTTAACCACATTTCATATGCAACAATTGACATATCATATCTTATATTAAACTCATTACAAATACAAATTCAGAATCACTGACAATCAACTAAAGTTTCCTCATCTTCGAAGTCCTGGCTTGCCTTCGAACATTTCTCACTTTTCTTGATTGAAGATGTCTCGAGCTTTTTAGCCTTTGAGATCCACCTACAACAGGAACAAACCTTCCCCTAGACTTTAACCTTACATGGTGGTGGCTACGAGTGCCATGCCTACTTGATGGGTAAAAAGAGCTCTGCAGCTTGTCTTTTCTTTTCCTACTGATTGACTTATGCTTTTTGCTGACACTCAAAATATGATAGTTATCCTAGAAATCAATTTCCTCACTTGAATTGTATCCTTGTTCAATGTCTCGAACTTGGCGTCGGCATCGATGACGATAATGACGGTGGTTTACCTTCTTCGTATTCTTTAGCTTGTACCACAGGAAACAAGTAATATCTTCTAGTGCATACCAGTATGTCTCACATGCAGCCCAACACATCTTATAGAGGCTTTTTCTAATGCATTGGAATAACCCCAGCTTGAGTAATAGATAGAAGAATAATAAAGCTGAACAAAATTTTAAAAAAAAATGAAAAAGAAACAAATCAAACATTTCTGCAACTGAAGTTGAAAGCAAATGGGCTTCCAAGGCTAGTCTATGAAGCAAACTCCAACGAAAATAAGAAGAGTACAACTAAAGAAGAAGGAGAAATTACTTATGTAGCAGAGGACCAAGATCATAAACAGTTCCAACAGATTGGAGACACATAAATGCTCAATAAAGAAAACAAAATCCCAGGGTCCTGAACAAACATCCCTGGATAATCAAACATATCAGAGTAATACTAGCAGTGCAGTGAAGTACAATAGAAAAAGTATTCATATTTCTTTTTATCTTTTGATGGAAGTAAGCAAGCAACAAATTACGAACGAAAACGAATAAGGAAAAATTGTATGAAAATTATCTGAAAGGTTTTGGCAAACATATATGAAAAAAAAACTCATAGTAGGCTCCCAAGTCAGTGCTACACAACCATATCATACTAATTTTTATATGAAGTTACGACAAATGATCGAACAGAATGATGGCTAGGCTGGCAATAAAGAGAACATTTCACCAGAAATTACTCGTATGAGCCACCAAACGTGGTCTTAAATGGAACCAAAAATGCCTTTTCAAGTAGACCACCAACCCCATATGCAGCTTTACTAATGACATCCCCATCTGCAATACAAGTTCAAGTTCAAAAAAATGTGTTTATTGCTGCCAACTCCTCCATCCTATTGATCTCGTTGCCCGCGAAAAAGTATATTAAGCTGCACAACAATACGTGAAATTGTTGAAGTATAAATTGTCTCCAGGTTCAATTGTTTAGTTTAGACAGGTGTATGGCTCATATGCCATCACATATTGTTGGGCTAACATGTCCAGATTCATGCCAAGTGTACAGTTCACAGGCTGGTACAATTGTGTACTGGCTGAGTTGTTTTTTTTCGTATTGGTTGCAAGTTATATATATTGAAAGGAGAATGAGATCATACTACGAGTGTGCGGATGATTACAATCATTGCCGAAGAGACTATCTCTTTCTCTCTCTCTCTCTCTCTCTCTCTCTCTCTCTCTCTCTTTCTCTCTCTCTCTTCTCTCTCTGAAACGTTTAATCATATACTTTATGTGCAAGAACACCTACTATTCTATAGAAACTCCAACATGGTATCGAGGGGCCAGGTTTTGATATGAGACTGGGAGTAGTGAAAACACAGCAATCCAATTAAGGAAAGCTCTATCTGATCTCACATGGCTGGATCTAGCATGGGTGAGCTTCGTGCTCCCATCTTCAATGAAAGTAACTATGATTTCTGGAGAATAAAGATGTGCACAATCTTCAAATCTCACAAGCTATGGGATATGGTTGAGAATGGGTATGAGAAACCTGTGAACAAGGAAGAAGGAGAAGCTCTGACTGCAGCTCAAAAGCTTTCTTTGGAAGACAATGTTGCAAATGATGCTAAAGCTTTGTGACTGATCCAAGGTGCAATTTCTGGCGAAATCTTTCCCATAATTGCATTGAAAGAGTCAGCCAAGGAAGTATGGGAGATCCTGCAACAAGAGTTCAGAGGTGATAAGAAGGTGAGATCTGTGAAACTTCAAGCTCTTAGAAGAGAATTTGAATACACTCGTATGCATGATGATGAATCGTTATCTGGGTATGTAACTAAATTGCTTGAGCTGGTGAATCAAATGAAGGCTTATGGTGAAGAGTTAACTGAACAAAGAATTGTTCATAAACTCTTGATTAGTTTATCCAGAGAATATGATTCTATTGGTGAAGTTATAGAGGAAACAAAGGATACAGAATCTATAGGGGTTCAAGAGGTTATAGGCTCTCTAAAATCTCATGAACAATGGCTGCAAAGGCATAATGAGAGAGTGATTGAGAAGGCATTCTCTAGTTTGAATGTGAATTCTAAAGATCAATCAAGCACAGGGCAAGCATGAAGTTTCAAGTTTAAAAAGAATTGGAAATCTCATAAAAGGAAAAAGTGGGACTCAAAGTCTGAAAATAATTTCAAGAAGGAAAGTCAGACTGAGAGAGCAAAGGTTCCTTGCAAAACCTGTGACAAGTTGCATTATGGTGTCTGTTGGTTCAAAGGAAAACCAAAATGTTATAAATGCGAGAGGTTTGGGCATATAGCCAAGGAATGCAGAGGAAAATCTGAGCAGACTGCTAACTATGCATCACATAAAGAAGAGGAAGGTACCATGTTCTATGCTTGTCATGCTGCTGAAATAGTGAAAAATAATGGTGTATGGTGTGTGGTATGTGGACAGTGCATGCAGCAACCATATGACTTCACATGCATATGTACTAGTTGACATTGATACCAAGATCAGTACAAAGGTAAAAATGGGCACTGGTGACTTGGTGCAAGCAACTGGTAAAGGAACTCTGATAATTGACACTAAATCTGGGCCTAGACATATTAAAGAAGTCATGCTTGTATAAGGGTTGGATGAGAACTTACTTAATGTGGGTCAGATGGTAGAACATGGCTATTATCTGGTTTTTGGAAGTTCAATGGTGGAGATATTTGATGACAGGTCAATGGAAAATCTGGTGGCAAAGGTTTTCATGATAGGAAACAGATGTTTTCCACTCTCACTAAAATATGCAAGCTCTGTGGCTATGAAAGCAACAATTGAAGAATCCACTTGGTGTTGGCATAGGAGGTTTGGTCATTTGAATCTGCAAAGTTTGAAGTTGTTACAACAACAGGAGCTGGTCTATGGATTGCCTGATATTGGCAATGCAGACAGAATTTGTCAAGACTGTGCAATTGGAAAATCTCACAGGAAGGCCTTTGGTAAAGAGAAAACTTGGAGAGCTAGTGTATCTCTGGAACTGGTTCATTCAGATGTCTGTGGACCAATGCAGACTACAACAATAGGTGGAAACAAATACTTCTTGACCTTCATTGATGATTGCACTAGAATGTGCTAGGTGTACTTCATGCAATTCAAGTCAGAAGTGTTTAATATTTTCAAGAAATTTAAGGCTATGGTGGAATTACAAAGCGGCTATAAAATGAAGAAATTTAGAAGTGACAGAGGTGGAGAATATACTTCCACTGAATTTCTGCAGTTTTGTGAAGAAATTGGTTTGGAAAGACAACTAACCGTGGCCTACTCACCTCAGCAAAACGGAGCTGCTGAGAGAAAGAACATGACCATTGTAGAGATGAGCAAGACAATGATGAAAGAGAAGAAACTACCATACAATTTATGGGGAGAGTCAGTGAATACACCTGTCTATATTCAGAATAAATGCCCTACAAAAGCTTTAGATAATGTCACTCCTTTTGAAGTTTTTAGTGGAAGAAAGCCCGAAGTTAAGCACTTGAGAGTGTTTGGCTCTATCTGTTTCTGCCATGTGCCTAGTCAGTTGAGATCTAAGCTCGAAGATGCAGCTGAAAAATGCATTTTTGTTGGCTATGGAAAATGTGAAAAAGGGTACAGAGTGTACAATTTGCAAACCAACAAGGTCATTACATCTAGAGTGTGATCTTTGATGAGAACTCATTATGGGATTGGGACAAGCAAACTGTTGATTCTATCATAGTTCCAATGAGGCTTGAAGACACTTCCAAAAGCTCTGAAGAGGAATATGAAGAAACAATGACAGACAACATCTCTAGCCCAATTCAAGTGACTATAGCTACTGCTAATGCTGATTCACCAAGTGATTCTCCAAGTTCTACACCTGTTAAGCTTAGAGACATCACTGAGATCTATGCTAGATGCAATATGAGCATCATTGAACCAGAGAATTTTGTAGAAGCTTCAAAGGATAAAGCTTGGAAAAAGGTAATGGAAATAGAAATGGAGATGATTGAGAAGAATGAGACTTGGGAACTAGTTGATAGACCTGTGATTGGTGTGAAATAGGTTTATAAAACCAAATTGAACCTTGATGGCTCAATACAGAAGCATAAAGCTAGGCTGGTGGTCAAAAGCTATGCACAAAAGCCTAGAATTGACTTCAATAAGACTTTTGCTCCTGTGGCCAGACTTGACACAATTAGAACTCTCATCTCTTTGGCAGCTCAAAAGGGGTGGAAACTATACCAGTTAGATGTCAAGTCTGCATTCCTAAATGGTGTGCTTAAGGAGGAAGTTTATGTAGATCAACCGGATGGATTTGTGACTACAAATTATGAGGACAAGGTGTACAAGTTGAAGAAAGCTTTGTGTGGTTTAAAACAGGCTCCAAGATCCTGGTATGAGGAAATCAATGCCTATCTTATTAGATGTGGCTATGTCAGAAGCACAAGTGAAGCTCCATTGTATTGCAAGACTAAGGAAGACTCTGGAACTCTAATAGTCTCAATCTATGTTGATGACATCATATATACAGGTAGCAGTGAAGAATTAATTGCAGAATTCAAGACTGAAATGATGAGAAGATATGAAATGACTGACTTGGGTCTGCTATATCACTTTCTTGGTATGACAGTGATTCAAACTGAAACTTGCATTTTCATAAACCAAAAGAAATATGCACTGACATTATTAAGCAAGTTTGGTTTGAAATCATGTAAACCAGTTAGTACTCCATTGATGACAAGTGAAAAACTGTGCAAGGATGATGGAAGTGAACCTACAAATGAGAATGAGTACAGATAGATTGTGGGTAGCTTACTATATCTGATAGCTACAGACCTAACATAATGTTTGCAGCTAGCCTATTAGCAAGGTTCATGCATTGCCTAACAAAGAAACACTATGAAACGGCTAAGAGGGTGCTAAGGTATATTCAAGGCATCATTGATTTTGGTATTGAATATCAGAAGGGAAAATAGGCTATCCTAATTGGATATTGTGACAGTGATTGGAGTGGAAGCCAAGATGACATGAGAAGCACTCTGGCTATGCCTTCTCCTTTGGCTGGAATATTCTCTTGGGCATCAGTCAAATAACATAATATAGCCCTCTCTACAGCTGAAGTCAAATATGTCAGCGCAAGTGAGGCTACTACACAGGCTATATGGCTGAGATTTGTGCTTGAGGATTTTGGAGAATTGCAGACTGAGGCAACTCCATTAATGGTAGATAACACATTTGCCATTGCAATGACAAGAAATCCTGTTTTCCATCAGAAAACCAAGCACATCAATCGCAGGTATCATTTTATCCGAGATGCTTTGCAAGATGGGGTAGTGGACTTGAGGTATTGCAAGTTTGAAGAACAAGTGGCTGACATTTTCACTAAAGCTCTGCCTAAAGATCGGTTCAACCATCTTAGAGGATTGCTTGGTGTTAAACCAGTTAACAATTTAGAAGGGAGTGTTGAAGTATAAATTGTCTCCATTCATGCCAAGTGTACAACTCACAGGCTGGTACAATTGTGTACTGGCTAAGTCGTTTTTTTTTTTTTTTTTTTTTTTTTTTTTTTTGTGTTATTGTATTGGTTGCAAGTTATATATATTGAAAGGAGAATGAGATCACACTACGAGTGTGCGGATGATTACAATCATTGCCTAACAGACTCTCTCTCTCTCTCTCTCTCTCTCTCTCTCTCTCTCTCTCTCTCTCTCTCTTTTCTCTTTGAAACGTTTCCTCATATGCTTTCTGTGCAAGAACACCTGCTATTCTATAGAAACTCCAACAGAAATTTGAATGCAAATTAAAGCAATAATACAAACCCACAAAGTTGACCAAAGACATCATTATAGTTTGAGATATTCTGAAGCAAACACCTTGCTGAACAGTAGTAATTAAGCTATTGCACAGATGTGCAGGAGATACTAAAAACATTAGCTTGATATACAAGTATTAATATATGTTCCTTTCGTTTGCATACGAATTCAATGCGGTTGAGGCCCTTCACCTTGCAACTACTGACGGCGGAGACTTTATCTATATTGCTACTCGGTTCCTTTAGCCTTCTTTGTATTGTCTAGATTTTGAAGAAGCCATGGTTATACTGGAAATGCACTGTTGAAACTTATGAGGTATACACATAAACTGCTGACGACAAAATCTTGTTTCTGTCATGTATATGCAGATGAAAAGATAATCAGAGCAAATTCCAAGCATGATAATAGATGAAGAAACCTTATTCTAACATATTTGATTTAAGAATATTTGAGAAGATTAGAAAGAACAAATACCCTCTTCTTGTGCATGTTACAAATTGAATGCCATCTCATGCTTCCTGCATGATTGGAAAAAGAACTATAAAACAAAGAGTAAACAAACCTAAAAAAGAGTTGTAAAACAAATATGGGAAGTCAGTATTCTGTGTAGTTTGCAGAGAATTTGATGAAACAACAAACATAACCCATAAACTTACCCGATCTATAGCTTCATGAAACTAGTAGAGAACAAGAAATGGATCTTTTGTCCAATGCAATTTGCAAGAGAAGCAATGGCAGTTGGATGCAGTTAATCCCACGTTCTACCTTTTGGTGTCTCTTCTCTTCTCTCTTTTTGCATGTTTAATCTCTTTGCTTTAATTTTTATTTTTACAATAACTTATTATCTAGCATGTAAGGGGACATCAATCTGGTTGAATCGATGAATTCGGCTGATGCAAATTGTAATTACTAATTTGGTTTGGTTTTGACCATGAACAAATCAACATGTTTAAAAACTGAATGGAAATGTATGGTTTGGTTTAGTTTGGTTTTGAACTTTTATAGACTGACCTAAACCGAATAAGACCATCTACTTTTATATATATATATATATTTTGTTTTATATGTGTAGTATTCTAATTAGACTAGCTTCTTCGCACGTGTTTCCGCGACTGGGAGATGTTTAAAAAAAAGAAAAAAGAAAAATAAAAAATTTATTTTAGAATTAAAAAAATAATGAATAGTTGTGTTCCATAAAAATAACTTATTATCTAATTTTGTTTTAATATGAAAAAAGTGAATTTACGATATTATCCTAATTTAATTATTAATTTCAATTCTTAATGTTTGCATTAACTAAGGGCATTTTCTGTATTTTGAATATTTCACCATTCCGTGCCTTTATATATATAGATAACTCCAAAAGTCCATCAAACTTCAAATTAACACTCCTATATTGGTATTATCTATATATATAAAGAAAAAGGCAAAGAATGGTGAAACATTCAAAATACTAGAAAATGCCCTTATTTAATTCAAACATAAAGAATTGAAATTATTAATTAAATGAGGATAATAATGTGGTAAATTCAAACTTTTTCATATTAAAAAAATTTAAAATTAAAAGAAAAATCAGATAATAAATTCTATTTTTATGGAACACAATTACCCATTATTTTATTTTAATTCTAAAATAAATTTAATTTTTTTATAAAAATAGCCTATTATAAGAGCAAAAACGCATACGAAAAGGCTAGTTAATAATAAGTGAGCTTTAGTTCGGCCGCAAATTTAGAGTGAAATCAATCTAATTCGGACGTGATTGTTTTTTCTTGCACCAGTCATTATTATTATTTTTTGTT
Source organism: Prunus mume (assembly GCF_000346735.1). Next base: position 15,194,728 of record NC_024131.1, read on the forward strand.
TTAAGGATGTTTCTGGTATATTGATTTTTAGTGGATAATCAATACACTCAAAGAAAAATAAAATTTTGAATATCAAAACGACATATCTACATAAAGAGAAACTCTTGAGTCTGTGTCCAAATAGAACCGAAGCTTTTAGCTGTAGTGAATGAAAAAAGGAAGACCAACCTTCCCGCTCATTCCCAATTTCCCCTTCTTCACCTCACATGGACTCGGCGGCAAAGGATGAGCAACCTGCTCACGTCAAACACTTGGCGGCATTTCTCATCCGCCACCACTCTGACCAGCTTCACTCCATCGCTCTTTCCCAAGACCCGAAGCTTCATTTCCCTCTCTACGTCAAGTACATCAAACCCTCATCAAAACCCATTTTACTTTTTTTTCTTTTCTTTTTCAATGGTTTGCATCTTTCACTCTCTGACTCTTTAAGCTATCTTTCTCTATCTCTCACTTTGTGTGTGTGTGTGTATCTTAGTTTTGCAGAGCTTATGGATGACGATCCTCCGCTTTCACACCTCGTCTTCTCTCAACCCACCGAGTACTTGCGGTTTTTCGACGAGGCGGCTGTTTGGGCTCATGTATGTACGCAAATTGTGTGTTTAATTACAAGTATAGTCTTAATTTGTTGAACTGAACTTGTTGAAATGATGAATTTTGATTTGGGTATGTGTGGTATTCTGTGTAGAAAGTCATATTGGGGGATTTGAATGGTTCCAATAAAGGGATAAAGAAGGAATTCATTCATGTTCGTATCAATATCAGCGGTTCACCACTTGAATGCCCTGGTTTGCTTCTGTTTAAGCTCTTAAAAATTATTTGGAGCCATTTCTTTCAACTCGGTTTTCTTAATTTTGTTATAAACTGTTGGTTGGTGTGTGTGTTATGTAGAGACTTTTCCGAGCATTGGGCGTGTGAGAGTCAAGCATCGTGGGATTCTGCTCACTCTCAAAGGGACAGTAATTCGATCTGGAGCAATCAAGATGTATGAAGGAGAGAGGAAGTATATGTGTCAGAAATGCAAGCACGAGTGAGCTTTTTCTCTCTCTCCACAACTATTACACACATACTGTGTTTGTGGAAAGAAAAAACATCTGGATATATTAAAAATTCTTGTGCTTAAAGAAATATAATGTTCATAAATTTGGTTCATTTCACTTCTAAATCTTGACTAGCTATGTTAGCATCCTTGCTGCTCAATATGTTTTGAAAGCATGAATAACCTAGCTCAGTGCTATTGTAATGTAATTTACCAATTACAGTAAAACTGTCTATAAAAGTAAATTCTGCATCTGATTAGCAGTTTTTCTTGGAATAATTTCAGAATGAAAGATAGGTACTAAATATGATATTCTTTTACTATTTCATATGGTATGTTGAATCTTTTTCTTTGAGAACAAATTTTTAGATTACTGGAATTATAGATGTAGCACATATGCAGATATTATTCCAGTATATATTGGAATAAACTCCACTTTGCGTTGAGTTAAGTTAACTTTGTTTATCTGCAGATTCCTGGTTTATCCTGAGCTGGAATCGAGAAACTCTATTAAACTGCCATCATATTGCCCCTCTCAGGTTATTTACTTCAGCTCAGAACTAAGAATATTATTTGCTATTCATTGTTTGGAAAGTCCGAAGGCAACATTTAGATTAGCATTAGCAACTATCAGAAGAGGTCATGTGGGTACATGTAAAACATTAAAAAGTCTTTAGATTTTTTAAAGTAGGAACATAGTCATCTAGATCTTTGATTTTGGTTTTTTAGACTTCTTGTAGTTTGCAATTATTCTTGGGCTTTAGCTTAAGTGGTACATGATGGGTTTGATTGGGGTCGGTCGTTGGTTTCAATCATGCTAAGAATGAAGAGAGAATAACAATTTAATTTTGAATATTGACACTGTGTGTGGATTCAGATGTTTAATAGGAAACCTAGTGTTTTATTTTACTTATTGTTTGCATTTCTTACTAGCCACGTCTCTTCCGAATTCTGATATAATTATGCTTTTGGAGTTTTGGCATCTGATCTGATTTTCCCACTGACAGAGGTCTAAACCCTGTGAAGGCACAAAGTTCGGGCATTTAGAAGGTTCTATTACATGCCATGATTATCAGGAAATTAAAATCCAGGAGAGTACACATGTACTGGGTGTTGGGGCAATTCCTCGCTCAATTCCTGTCATTCTAAAGGACGATCTTGTTGATATTGTTAAAGCTGGAGGTACTACATTCTAGGATCTCTGCTTTCTTTTCTTCTTTTCTTTTTGTTTTTAATAGTTTACCTCCTGATATTACTATTCCAAAGTGAAACTTAATTTCAATTTGAAAATTATCCCAGTTTTATTAATTGGAAATAAGTAATTATACATTTTTGTCAAAACATACTTTTAGTCCCTGTAATTTGCTTAGGAATTTTCAATTTCAACCCCGTATAATGAACAACCATACCCTTGTAATTTGAATTTGGTTGCAAGAAAGCCCAAATCTCAAAAAGTGATCACTTTTTCATGTTTTTAAAGGGATTGGAGAGGGAATTTGACATTTTAAGTGCAACAATAACCACCTGACAGTACAAAAAATTCAAAATCCTTTGCCCGATCCCTTAAAATACACATGACAAACTGGTACTCTTTTGGGCTTGATTGCAACCTATTGAAACTACAAGGGCGTTATTGCCCATTTTTAAACTACAGGGTCAAAACCGAAAATGCTAGCAAACTACAGGGACCCAAAGTGTATTTTGGCCAACATTTTTGGATAATACAAGAATGTGCTTGTTTTCAAGTTTCTTTCAGTGTAAACCATTTAAGATTTCCATATATTGTTTTGCCTTTTAAAATATTAAAACAAAGCTCAATTATGGTTTACTTAAAGATGAACTTCATGGAAACTTAGCATTTTAAAAAGGTGTTGCATAAAGAAAATTCTTTACTTTGTACTAGAGAACTACAAGAAAAGAGGTGTGCTATCTCGAAGATGAAGCTGTTGTATATCTGCTCTTGAGTCTCTTTATACTTATTTTGTATTTCTTCTTTCTCTGTTATTTCCTCTTGGATAAATGTTGTTTTATTTGTTTGTACCTGAAAAATCCTTGACTGTAAGATGGCTAATAACTAAGCCATTTTACAAAATCTATGAGAAAACCATAAATCTTCACACTTTTGTGGTCAAGTAATTTTCTTAAGTAATCATTTGGGCTTGGGTGGCCAGATGTCAATAAAATTATTCTCTATCAATTCTCACTAATTTTATATAAAGATCATAGATATCTGTTTGCTCCAACTAGGAAACTCTGCTTGGTTGCTTAGCAACTTGAGCTCTACGAAACTGATTCAGTCAAACAAAACTATGTATAATTTCTTGAGTCCTTTTCTTTGATAATGTAATTGGTGACAGTGTCAGGATTTTGTGTCGACTTGTACAAAGATGGCATAAACTTCATTCTTAATCTTAATATCTATTGCTATTAATAATGGTGTGATTTGGACCTACTCTTTGAATATGTGGTTGTTTGTTATGTTAATTTGTGCCTGCATTTTTTCCTCATTATTATGTAGCATCTATTCTCATTATTATATATATATATATATATATATATATTTGTTTATGTTATAGATTTTTTAAAAAATTCGCCTATATTACTTGATTTTGTTGTGTAGTGGTGAATATGACTTTTATTAATTGTTAATGCAGATGATGTTATTGTTACTGGGATATTAACTGCAAAGTGGTCTCCAGACTTAAAAGATGTGCGTTGTGACCTTGATCCTATATTAATTGCTAATTATGTTAGGTAAATTTAATAGTAATTTTTTTTTTGAATTTACATCATGAATGGATTTAAGAATACCATATGGGGTTTCTTGATATCTTCTGTGTGATCTAGGTTGTATGAAGCTTAATATTGTGTTATGTACTTGTATAATTGAAATGGATATCAGTAACTTACTGAGAAAATCTTTATTACTATTTCTTCTATTGGATTACAGTCCCACCCTTCCCAAAAAGAAAGATGACACATTCACATAGCTCAAGTTTTGGACTTTTAAATTTAAGTATACCTTAGCTGCCTTGGCAGCTTAACAGTGTTTCATGCCAGTGAAGATACTGTTTGATAGTGTAAGCAAGTAGAACTGGAAACACTCAATATTAGTTTTTCTTCCGGCAGATTTCACATTATTATATTTTGTTTCTCTAAAGAAATTGTTGTGTTTGATATTTAGGAGAACTAATGAGCTGAAGTCAGAAATTGATATACCTGATGATGCTATTATGAAATTTAAGCAGTTCTGGTCCAACTTCAAAGATACCCCTTTGAAAGGTAGAAAAGTTATTGATTCACAAATATTTACGAGAGGGTATTATCATATAAATTTGTCTCTTTTGTGCCTGTAGCATTGCGGAATATTTAGGATATTAAAGTTTAGTTAATTGTTATTTCGGAGTGATATGATATTGTACTATGAGCTTGAGTATCTTTTTCCATTATAACTTCTTTTTTTTTTTCTTTCGAGAATTAAACAGGGCGAAACGCCATTCTACGAGGCATTTGCCCACAAATCTTTGGACTCTTTACTGTAAAGCTTGCAGGTATTTGGACATCAACATCCCATTCATGTTATTTACTAGGATTTCTAGCATTCTGAATGAACTAGTTTAGGGGTTTTGGTGGTATAACCAAGAAAATAAACTGATCTGTCTGTTTGTCTTTCCCTCCTTTTTCCTTTCTGCATTTCAGTTTCTCATTCATTTCTTTTTAATATTTCCTGTATAAAAATTAATTCACATTTATTTGTTCAAAGTAGTGGCATTAACACTTATTGGAGGTGTGCAACATAATGATGCTTCTGGGACAAAGGTTCGAGGAGAGTCTCATTTGCTTTTGGTTGGTGATCCAGGTTATTTTTCTAATATTTATTTATCACTTTAGAGGTTTTCAGACCAGAATATTTTATTCTTAGAAAGGTTTAAGTCAACTAAAACTAAATGCCATGGTTCATTTTAATCACACTGTCACTTGCATTTAGCCATTTTCATAATACAGATTTTGAATTCATACTGTATCATGTGTGTACGTTGAGGCTGTATACAGAGGGTAGCTTCTATGAGGCTGGATGTACTTCAAACCTATGGTTGAAATTTTAGTAACTATTTGGTTTAGACAAGTGAAAGATCTGAGATTGCTATAACTGCCCTGTTGGTGTGGAGATAGAGAAAAATAGGGAAGAGGAGAGAGAATGCAGAGGGGATATCATGGCACCAGGCCTTTCAACAACACTTAATATTATCATTCATCCCAAAACCTTGTTTTACAATTGATAGCCTTATTTATGGGCTTCAAATTGAACAACTGAAGACTTCTATTAATACTAAAAGACTTGTTAATTATAATACAAAAGACTCATCAAAATACTAAAAAACTCAACACTTAATGCTAAAAGTTTCATTCAATGACAGGAATCTTAGAAAAAAAATTAGAAGACATTGAGACCAAACACTTTAATTGACTATATTTTAGACCCAAAATTCGGCTTAATCTCTCATGATTGCTTGCTTCAATAGCTATCAGCCATAATACACACACAACTGCACATGCACGCATGTCAGAACACACACTTGCACAAATATCCCACTGAAGTCCTGTGGATGTGTTATTGGATCTTGACCAACCTTTGGACTGTGAATTATAGTCATGGACTCTATAGGTAACCGTTGGCAGCTAAAACTCTCAGGTACTGGTAAATCTCAATTTTTGAAGTTTGCTGCAAAGTTGAGCAACCGATCTGTTATTACAACTGGATTAGGAAGCACAAGTGCTGGATTAACTGTCACTGCAGTCAAGGATGGCGGTAAGTTTTCATATCTCCAGCTGAATCCTTAAGTTGTTTCTTCTAAAATAAATAAATAAATAACAATTAAAGAATGCTGAATCATTAAGTTGGCAATGGTTCCATTTAGTATGTCCTTCCATTGCTTTTTCCTCTCTATTTTCATTTATTGACATTATGTATGTATGCAAGTGTTTTTCATCCTTCTATGTGACATGTTTGGAAATTAGTAGGATAGAAAGCATCAATGCAAGATATGACTGAGAGACATATTCATTGAGAAGAGTGTTGGTTGTGCAGTGTGTATGCTTCTACTGGCAAGTTGCGCTTGTCTATAGTTGAACTTCCCCTTGTTCATGCCTATATAAGTATATATGATCGTTTTTCCTTTTTTTTTTGGGTAAAATTCATATGGGACAACATCGATCAAAGATATAGTGAACAAACAAAAATATGACTATTTCTTATTTAGCAAAGAATTACTCATTAAAAAGTTACTGTAATATATTATTTTGCTTTAAAACTGTGTGTAAAGCATCAAACTACAATAAAGAGTGATTTAATATATGAAGACACAAAAGAACATTGTTAAAGAACTGATTTGTTTTTATGTCTGGAGAATTAGCCAAACATGAAGAAAGAGTGGTTTATATTAACTTGGAAGGCATATGTGACCCTAGTTACATGTTCCATGTCAACCTAAATAGAAGAATAATGAAATACTAAAATTCTCTGATTTTTTTTATTTTTTTTAATTTTGATAAAAATCTCCAAAGGTTGATTTCATGCACAAAAATTTTCAGTTTAAAGTTTTCCACATAAATCAGATTTAGTTTGTAATCTAGATCTCTTCTAAGCATGACTTTCTATTTTTTTTTTCAAAAGAAGAAGCAAAAATATTCTAAATTTCTAAGCTTGGCCATGAACTTACATCATTTAATTGAAAAGCATTATTTGACCTCTATGCACTGTTTTGCTCTATCTTCCGGTACAATATTAGAGTAAATGGATTAACTATGTTTATGGAATATCTAGGCGAATGGATGTTGGAAGCTGGAGCCCTTGTTTTGGCAGATGGTGGGCTTTGTTGCATAGACGAATTTGATAGGCAAGTCCTTTGATGGCTTTTTGGAACATTTATTTCTATCCTTTTTCATCATGCATTCAAATTGGTAACACATGATTTATATGTTTTGAAGTTATGACCTTACCATGCCCTGATTCTTTTTGTCATTAATAATTCATTGTCAATAATATTATCTCTATAGTTATGCTTGTGAAAAATAACTTAGAGAAGCAACTCTGTCATTCTTGATGGAGAAAAAAGAAAATTTCAAATCTTAGATGCCTAGTTGCTTCTACTGGATTGCCCTGGATGATAATTAAGTGGGAATGGACAAATGCATTTGCACTAAGCTCTATTAGACTCAGGAAATATATATATATATTAAACAAGGAAAGGAAATTGTAACTTCTATTCTCAAGTATTTTTAGTTTTGGAAATTCTGACAAAGTCTCAGACATTTGCATAATATAAACTTGAACTTTAGTGTTTGACCTTGAAGTTGTTTCCTTGCTTCTTGCCATATAATATCAAGTTAATTCTGCTTTGTCAGCATGCGAGAACATGATAGGGCAACCATACATGAAGCAATGGAACAGCAGACCATAAGTGTTGCCAAGGTAACATCTTTTGCTTATGTTTTATGTTAGTTTAGGAAAAATATGCTGCCCTCATGGGAAATTCTACTCTATGTGTAAGGTGGGTTTAGTGTGTCAAATAGGTCAAAATCTGGCCAAACGAAATAGTGTTCTCCGCAGACTTTTTGCTAAGATAAGCAATGCAGACACACACACACACACACACACACACACTTGGGCTAACAATAAGGTTACTCTCAAACCATCAGGTTACCTAAACCAAAGGTCTAGGTAAGCTGGCCTCAGTAGACCTAGAGCATTGGATGGTCTTCACTCTTAATGCAGACTTGATTCAGCATAAGGGTGGCCTTGGGTTGCTACAAGTTTGGAAACCATGTGGGGCAATGAAGTAGAATTTTGCTTACTCTCACTCAGGCTATCACTCAGCTTGTTTCTTATTGTCTTTGTTCTGGTCTTTTTCAGTGTTGCTCTTGAATCTTCTGTGTTTTTCTAAATATTAAAAAGCAGAATCAGCTGCAAGTCCTACAAACAACATGCACATTAATACAGATGATTTTATGTTTCTTTGATGCATTACTCTTCAGTGGAAGCTTTTTTCCTTTATTCTATCAGTGCATGCTATATTTCTGAGAAATAATACAGCAAAAGAGGATAAGGAAAGTTAGGATTCAATGAATTTCAAATTGCTATAATAGATGCTATTATGCACTACAGATATTGGATTGCCCGTGCTGTTTCCATGTACTTTATTTATCTATAACATGCTTCAATTTCTATCCATGTGTATAGAACTATTTTCTTACCCCTCGCGCTTCTAGACAACATGTATAAATTTTCTGTTTGTTTGAAATCCTGTATAGAAGTCTGCATCCTATACTATTATTGATTGTTTAAAAAAAAAAGTTCTATTCTATGTTTACTCAGAGCTGACTATTCCTCTCTCTCTCTCTCTGTATCTCTCTTTGCTAGGCAGGTCTTGTGACAACTCTCAGTACTAAAACAATTGTTTTTGGTGCAACCAATCCCAAGGGACAGTATGATCCTGATCAATGTATTACTTACATTCAGAAGATATTGTTAGTTGGATTTATTTGTCTAGATTATGGTTTTCTGATTATGCACATCTGTCATTTGTGGAAGACTATAAACTTTCTATTTCTTGAATTACTTGGAATATCTAACGGAGATCATTATTGCTATTCTTAAATTTTAGCCTGTAAAAAACACATTTCTTCTAAAATAGTAGTCGCTCAGCTTATCCTAAACTTTATTCTCTTATTTTCATCTTGTAGCTCTGTCTGTCAATACGGCACTCTCTGGTCCCTTATTGAGCAGATTTGATATAGTCCTTGTACTCTTGGATACAAAGAATCCTGAGTGGGATGGGGTCGTGTCATCTCACATTCTTTCTGAGGTAATCTGCTCTTAAGATCGTGTAAGTGTCACCCTGTTGTCTTGCAGCCATTTGGATGAATCTAATCATGATATTTTCTCCTTTTTACTAAACCACTTCAGGGAGAACCAGACAAAGGCAAGCAGGATGAAGATTTAGCAAACATCTGGCCATTTCCTATGCTCCGCAGGTAAAATGTTTTCTTTAGTTGAAGAGAGCTTAAATTCAAACCCTGATTTTCTATTTTCCAAAAAGTTGTCTATGTATAAATTATTTTTTCTGGTTAAGCCCAAGTGGTGACGGAAGGTGGGAAATGGGTTAAGATCAGGCTAGGTCAAGGGTGAAATCCCTTCCATCGT
>NC_024131.1:15203976-15223944 GCF_000346735.1 Prunus mume
ACAAATATTATTTTTGTGCTTTCTCATGTTTGTTATTTTCAATAAGTAAAAATTAGAAACATCAACAAGGGGTTAGATGAGTTGTCAGGCTTGTGGTTTACCTCCCATGTGTTATGGGGTTATCTCATGGTACCTAGCCAGCTATTTGCTAGAGTTTCATAGTTCCCAAAGATTGTTAGGTTTGAAGGGGGACCAGTTTTGAATCTGAGTCTGCCAAGCAGATTTGGGGGATTTCTGGGTAGTAAAAAAGAGAAAAAAGAGAAACAAAGAACAAGTAGAAACTTCTCAGAATGTACACTAACATATTGAATGATAAAGAGATAAATCCATGTTTGTAGAAGCATAGATGATGCCAATTTTCAGAAAACTTGGCTGACAACTTACGTATTGCTCCTGGCAATTGTTAGGTACTGGTTAGTGTACTAGTACTACTATCTGCCTACAAAAGCAGTTGATTAGGTAAAAGCTTGTGATTTTTGTCTTTTCTATGCTAGTTTTTCCTTTGAGGAGGTCAAGAAGTAGACTTTTGCATCACCTGTTTATAATGGAGAGTATCCCGCCTAAAAACTATTAGCGATCATTATGTATTGTAAAGATGATTATCTTATTTATGTGTCAATACCTGTATAAATGTGGCCAGCTGTAATATAATAAATGGGACTCAAGTATTATGCTTTGCAACATATAGGGTATTGTTAAAACTTTCCTAAAAGAAAAATACATTTAAAATAGTATGCATAGCATCTTTGGATGACCCTTAGTTACTCTACGAATACACACATGCTTGCACGTGTAAATATTATTGCGCATATGGCAAAGGGTGCACTTGTTATGGGATCGAATGCTCTTCTCTTATGGTTCAGGGATGGGCTACAAAATAGGACGTACCTTCCCTCCTACTTTGTTATTTTGTACTGCTCTTTTGTCAGTTCTGTCATCTATTCAACCCATTTTGGTCGATATTTGGTGCAATTTCTACCTATACTTGACTGTGTGCTCTGATGATAAAACAAACATAAAATTTAAGAAATGGAGAATCAACTGAGTCATGTACTACCTTATATGGCTTTCATATATATAAAGTCAATGAATAATTCCTAAAAATTCGCCCTAGAAATAATCCAAATTAGCTCAAACAAATAAACTAAATCAGCTAAACCAATCTGGCAAATGAACTCAATCATCCCACACCATAAGGCTTTTCATATCCTGCATCAACATCTTTCGAAATCATTAAAATATCTGAACTATCTACGTCTGAAAGCATGAACTCCTTAAGGTACTATAGTCAACAACCAAAATCCCCTTAATGGAGGTGTTCTCTTCTGTTTCACTGATATGTTTCAAGTAAATTTTGTGTCCGACCCCTTGCATCAAATTCTATGTTCCTTTTTTTGAACAAATCTTGCAGATATATTCACTTTGTAAAAGGGTACTTCAGACCAGTCCTTACAAGGGAAGCTGAAATAGTCATCTCTAGCTATTATCAACTTCAAAGAAGATCTGCAACTGGCAATGCAGGTTCCACCTTAAACAAGTTCCCTTTGTTAAATCTGTCTGTACTTGTTCTATCCAATTAGTTTCGCAATCTTTTGTGACTCAGCGAGGACAACTGTGCGCATGCTTGAAAGCTTGATACGCCTAGCTCAAGGTACATTAATTTCTTTGTGGAGCAAATATCTTAACTCAATCTCCCGTTTCACTCCCTAAGATGTTGAATGGGCCTATATTGCAGCACATGCAAGACTGATGTTCAGAAATGAGGTCACTCGTTTGGATGCGATTACAGCCATTTTATGCATTGAATCATCCATGACTACCTCGGCCATCGTAGACAGTGTTGGAAATGCTCTGCATTCGAATTTCACCGAGAACCCTGATCTGGAATGTATCCTTGCCAGCTATTTGTGCATGCATTTTTCTTTTGTTAAGTTCTGTCCTTGCATATTCATTTTATATGTGCATGCTAAAATGTTAAGAAGCAGATAAATAATTTTGACATGCCCTAAAAACTGAACTGAATAGAGTGTTGTGGAGAGGACTTTCACTTGACCAATTATTCCTATCTGTCTAGTGTGGTCAGGCAACAGAGTTGGTGTTTGTTTCCTCCGGTTTAAGGCCAATTTTGTGGACCCTTATTGGTTCTTAGCCGTGCTATTAAAGTCAAGTTGAGGGAAGCTATATTGGTTGCCGCTTTGGTGTATAGAGCAATTAAAACAGCTAAAATTTGGAAAGGTAAAGGCGAATATGGGTGTGGTTGGAGGTTGTGTAGCTAATTTTTTTGCTTTTCGAGTTGTGTTAAAAATATATGGGGGGAGAGTGAGAGCTTAGATTCTTTATATGCCTTTTGCAGTAAAATCATATTGTTGGATTTATGTGCTAGTAGAGGCCTTTTCAGAAAAATAAGAACTGAAATCTTTAATTAATTAATTTGTATATTTTAGAGTCTTAGCGTGCAGTTATCCAAAGATTGCTATTGATCCCTTGACTATACATCTGATAGATGCCACACAAGAAAGACTGATCCTTGAAAAGCTAAGATCATTTGATGATTTCCCTGATGCAAATAGCAGGCGATAAGCTTGGCAGGTGCGATGCTTCGAAAGCCTTTTGTACAGATGACAAACTTGACATCTTGTATTCTTTTCTATGGAATTAATTATGTACTTTTTAGAGTTTTCATACTGGTTGATTTTGCTGTATTAATTCATGCTGAAGTACATTGAATGGTCAGTAAATTATGAACGTTCATTCATTGATAAGTATTAGTAGATTATGAATGTACAATCTGAATTAAACTATTAGTTCATTTTTCATGTACATTTCGAATGAAAACCCTGAATGTACATTATTTAATGGATGTGCAGACTGTAGAGTAGAACTTTAGGTCCTTTAATAAGACCCTTACAGCTTGAGGAAACAGTAAAATTTCCAATCCTTATAATCACAGTTTATATTTTATAGAAGTTTTTGCAACTTCTTTCTATTCTCTCGAATATTCAATGTCCTAGAGAAGATATATCTTTAAGAATCCAGGTTTTTATTCTTTTAGTGTTTCCATGACATTTCTATTGACAAAGAGTTTATGCTGCAAACTCAGAAGCTCCTGACCTGCTTCCTCTGATATATTTGGATTGGCTGCGCCATATAAATGAATAATAATTCATTTGTTATTTGTTGATTTCCTCGGCGAATCTAATATTTGAAAATGGTTGCGTTCCAATAATCCATTATATACATGTGATGATGCAGAGAATATGAATATGTGAGACATAAGTTGCAAACCCTCATTCACGTTGTGCCAGATGAACATTTTCATGCTATATAACAATTTGCACCATGTTTTATTTTTGAAAGGATTTTGCTAAAGTGAGTTACCCACGCGCATGCCTGATTCTTTTATGGTTAATGAGATTCGAGTATCACATGCATCAACAGTTAGAAATTACCAACAGGCGCTTGGACGACTAACAGAAGTGCAACTCGTTAATAGTGAAGAAATGAGTCTAATTTTGAGAAATCATAGACTACCGGATTCCTCAAATTTATCATTCTCGAGAGAAGGGCAAGGCAGTGATAGGCTGAAACACTTGTACTCAAAATCTGTGGTTAGCAACTATATGATTTGCACCACTGCAAATAGATTGATGTGGCCTTTGAATCCGTACATTTGCGTGCTGCATTTACCCCTGAAAAGAAAGAGGTCAAAAGCAAGATAAGTATGGCCATCTCCAATAGTGGAATAAATCCTCATATTTAGCATTTTTACTTTCAAAATTCATCTTTAATAAGTGGGCTAAATGTACTATGTCACCAGGTCAAACACAATTAGTCGGCCAAAAGGGCCAAATGTGGGCTAAATTTTATGGGTGGACTATGTTTAGCTCTCCATTGCTAGAGATGGCTTAACTAAACCCAAAAAAAAAAAAAAAATCGAAAATAAAAGAAAAGAAAAGAAACTAGCAGTTTTAACGACAAAGACTAAAGTTAACAAAGTTATAACTTTTGGGTGGGGGCCTAGCCCCAGTGGCAAGTTTACTATTATAAGTGCTTACTATGTCCAATTGCAAGATGAGATTATCCACCTTGAAGCAGATCTCCTGAAGAAAATGTGGAGGATCACCATGCCTCCTAAGGTAAAGCTTTTTTCCTAGTTATGTATCAGAAAGAGACTCCAAGTGAGAAATCATTTGCACAGATTTCTTCCTCATGTTAACCTTGAGTGTCCTTTGTGCAAAAATCAAAGTGAAAACTATCAATCATCTATTTTTCAAGTGCCCTTTTGCTATAAGCATCTAGAGATTACCTCACCCCTCTCAATATCTATCCCTCAGGATTTTAATGGTGTTTCTTGGTTATCCACCCTCTCTAGTAATGATGGCCCGGACGCTCTTATTAAAGCCTTACTGATTTGCTGGCAAATTTGGGACCCTCGTAACAAATGTGTTTTCCAAAACGTTTCCCCACATCCTGCGAGAGTCCTGCATGTTGCTGGTCAAATTGGTATGGACTATTGGAAACTTAATTTCAAGTCTTCCTCTAGTGTGCAGCATCTGAAGAACATTAAATGGTAGCCGCCTTCCATGGATTGGGTCAAAATTAACTTTGATGGTTCTGTTCGCAATAATAAGGTTGCTACAGGTTTTATTATTCGGGATTGGAATGGCCATGTGTTACTTGCTAGTGCCAAAAATGCTAGTCCAGCTTCTATAAGAGTTGCGGAGTGTCTTGCTTTGCGTGATAGCCTTGCCCATGCAATTCATAATGGGTGGTGCAATATTTGTGTGGAATGAGACTCTAAATTGGTTATTGATTGCATCAACAAGAAGGTCTCTATTCCTTGGAGTATTTTATTGTTAGTTCAAGTGAAGAAGTTTTGTTTATTCATGTCTTTTGAGAAGCCAATTTTACGGCAGATGCTGTCGCTGACTTCCCGTGTCTGGGAGCATGGTCTGCCGCTAAACTGTTCTTTTCCTTTATATTTTGATTTATTTAGGCATGCGTGCCCCCCGATTTCCTTTTGTGGATTGTTCTTATTTCCCCATAAAAAAATAAACAAAACTTTAGTTGGGTCGGATTTATGCACATTACAATAATCAGGTACCAAATTGATGCAAAGGAAAGTTCGTGTACAATCATGTTTGGACCTTGTTTCTGTACGATTGACTGAGCTTGAGAATTATGGAAATTTCGATAATTGTATATTTGTTTTTGGTCAATCGAACAGATTGCGGAAGTGAGGAATTTGCTGCTACATGTGAATGTGCGTTGTGTTTGTGCCAAAGTGCCGGTATTTGGGTATGACTGGAATCAAAAGCATTGCTACTTTTCACTGTTGGAACAAGGGCTTCTGGGCAGTGCTTATCAGCCATAGTAACGAGAAATTCTTTGGGCTGGTAGGTGGACCATGTCACTGGTTTGGCCACAGACAAGCAAGGGTCATTCTCTACATTGGGGTAGGACCAGTTTGGGGTCATGTGGAACACGAATCCAGGGGTCCCCTGTTTGCGTTGTGGTTGTAACGGTGATATCTCAATCCACCGGACCAAAGAATTTCTCCGTAGTAAGGCCATCTCCAACCATAGGGTGCCAAACTCAATATTTGGGAATTTAACCCAAAAAGCTATCCAACCAGTGTATAGCAAGAGTCAAAAATTTTGCCTACCTATGTTCCGGACGGGAATTTAGTGGAGCCGACACCCAAGTCAATTGCAGCCCGCAAAGGAAAGGACGAAGCAAGCAAGGGCTAACGGCCACTTTCGCATGAAGGGAGCGAACCGTGTCGCATGTTGGGCATTTAGCCATTGCCATCAAAACAATGTGCAAGTTTTGAATTTTTTACCCAACAGCTAGTAGATCACTAGCTTAGATTAAAATTTGGCAATTTCATCAGATTGAAGGAGATTGTGTTAAGGGGAATGAGATTGAAGGAGATTGTGTGTTTGGTTGGATAGAGCAACTCTTCTTAAATAGACAAGGGGATGGAGGTTGGAAAGGATGATGAGAGGAAATCATGATAAGATATAAAGAGATAATCTGTAGGGTAAACAAAGATTCTTACTCAGAAAATAATGAGAAGATGACAAAACGAGATAGCCTACGTGTCTGATTATATAATGAAAATAGGAAAAATGAGGGAATTCATTAAAGTGATATAAAGAGAGATAGACAAGGGTTTAGAACATGATTGAAATAAGACAATAGGAGATGGGCAACTAAGGAGGAATAGTTGATCTGGTTGCCATTATGTTCTCCCTTACTGCATCCAAAAATAATCTTACAATTTTACAATTCCTACTCATGTGCTAATTCCATATGGTTAGCAAACAATTTAATTGGAATTTTCCCGTACCAATTCCTTATTCCCCATTCTTCAATTCCTTACTTCCTTCATTTCTGGTAAGTAAATACATCATCATCGAGTTGTTATTTCAAAGGCTGATCTAATAGTAGCAAACTACATTTTGGATATGCACTTTTCAAGAGCGTTGTTACTACTTGTTTGCAGTGGGATACGTTCAACAGGGACAAGAAATCGATATCCCTAAGGCTAATTCATAATTACTGCTTGTTGCTCCTCTTGGAATTGAAAATGCCAAAACTAATGACCGAGGTGCCATTACTTCAGGTTTTGCTTAAACGTTCTACTAGCAATAGCGTTACTTTCATATTTTGCATAGTCGATAACATTTGGTGCATCTTGGGATCTAATCATACTACATGGACCGCGAGCTACATCCAATTCCAACAATGTTTGTTCGTGGCAAATAAGGACATCCAATTCCAATAACGTGGGTACCGGCAACCATCTTCAAATATTCCTATACCTTTCCTATTTTCCATTATTCCAGTTAAATCGATTGAGAATTAAGTATAGTATGCCCAGCCCTAATCAAACCATCAGTTCGGTATAGTCGACACACAAATTTTTCCGATCGAATGCTCACCCCTAGATTCGAAACAAGACTAGGGTATAAACATGATGCTTGGAATAAACCATAATAATTAATTCAAAAGAGAGAACTCTTTGCTTCATATACAGGAGAGGTCCTATGGCTACACAATAATTCAAACTGTGGCCGGACCTATGGTTTATAGGTTTCCGGCAAAACAATTATTCACCTCTCAATGTTTGTCATTACACTAATGCAAAAGTAAAGTGGAGCTATAAATTAAAATAAACTAATCACTTTGAAATCTTGTATGTGATAAAATGATGGTCTCAATTCCTGCCCTCAAAATAATACGCAGGGAATACCAATAATCTTCTTGCATGGAAAATGAAAATCAGTAGAGGCCCAAAAATTTCCACCAGAACGATCCTACTACTGCCCAGATGACAGCATTAATAATGGCCATCACGAAGCCCAATTTGAATACATCAGGAAGATCAACATAACCAGCTGTTGGAAAGAAGAAACAAAATCTTATCAGTCGTCACCGAGAACATATTCTACTAAAGACAATTCAATGTTTTTCATGCTTGACCATAGAGTGCTTATAGAGAGAGAGAGAGAGAGAGAGAGAGAGAGAGAGAGAGGGAAAATAAAATTTTCCAATAATTGTTTTTTTTTTCAAAGGGGATTCAATGAAGCAACTGTTATTGGAGAACAGATGAACATTACAAAAATGCAATTGATTACAAAAAAAAAATTCTGAAGTTAAGCAAATGAGGTCAGAAGGGAGCATACCTCCGTAGTATACAGCAGCCTGACCGCTGCTATAATGCGTTAAAGCCCCAAAAAGATTTGTATTATAAGCTAAAGCCAATGCTGCCAACACTCCAGGTACCCCAGCTGCCAAGTGCATGGCAAGAAATGCAGAGTATAAAGCACCCACATGACCAGTTTGACTTGCAAACAGGTAGTGGATGGAGAAGTAAGCTGCCTGAAGAACACAAAATGCAGCTGGCCAGCTCAAAGAGTAAGACTGGAGGGTATTGGCTACACTATTAGACATCCAATTTACGATACCAAGGTTTGTCAATTGGCCAGCCATACCCACTAGAACAGAAAACCAAGCCAACGTATCCCATGCTGATTTTTCACTTAAGCAGTCATCCCAATCAAGGACTCCTAACAAAAGGAGTATAGATAAGCCAATCATTGCAGTTACAACACTTGCTATACCAAGAGCATCTCTGCAAGAGAACCAAAAAAAGAGTTGGTGAATCAGAAGATTCAGAATCCTAGTAGGACAAAATGCATTCTTGGGAAATCATGAACAGAAAATATCTATATCTATTATATAATGGATTTGCTATTGTCAACAATCACTATAAGAAAATCTTGCTGGGTTGAAAAATGTTGCACTGAAGGAGACCTTATGAGGAAAAATTATAATCAAATAAGAATGGGTAAAACACATTTTTGGTCACTGCATTTAGACCCAAAATCACATTCGGACACTGATTTCAAATTTATCAATTTGGTCACTTTGATTTTGTTAGCAGTTTTAAGTACAGTTCAAATTCGGTAATTGATTACATAGAGCCCGAATTTTCAATTTGGCGCAAAACAATCTGTTTGTTTTTGAAAACTGTTGTTGAGGGATTGAAAGGCTCCCTTACGGGATTTCTAAAACTAATTTTAATTTTTGTGTTTATTTGATAGAATGATTGAGTCTCAAAGAATTCTGAGGATTTCAACTCCAAGTTTAAGATTTCTTCGGTTTTTGTTTGAAAGACAAATTTAAGGCTAAAGACATGGTTTTCGGTCATCCTCAAGTAAAACCCAAGAGTTTCAACAAGTTTTTCCTTATCATTTGAAGCCAATTTGACAAAGAAACAAAATTTGATGTTAGGTCTAAGTTTTTTTGGCTGTAAACTCATCTTTGACAACTTATATCTTCCATTATAGTTGAAGGTTATGAAGAATCTCTACATGAATTTGAAGCTCTTGTTACAAGCTTTAATATACCTACAATATTGTTTTTTGAAATTAAATTTTTACTACTACGATTATAATACTTAAAACAAGCTCATTCTCACTGTTGAATAAGTTCATAAAATCAGATCTCTTATGAAACCACAAACGAACACAGTAAGTTCGTGGAAATAAAGGTCCAGAAAATCCAACGTGTTTAACCCCCAAAAAGAATACATAACAACAAAATTATACTTAACCCACTAAACATGACTTTGATGAATAACATCTGTTGGGAATAGAATTGAAAGTTTCCGAAAAAGGAGCTTATATGACAAAAGAATATTATTGTAATCACTAAGTCGATGGAAGCATCCCAAGCAAAGTCTTATTCTAAGTGCAGAATATAAAGATTGCCAAAAAAAAGAATATACAATTATGATCTACAGGACATGTAAAATTAATAATGAATAGTGCTAAGCAAGAAAAGCTACATACCCGAAGACCCACAAAGAGACAGCAAGAAGCATTGTGCCAACCATAATGAATTCATGTTTTGTGACAGGACCCATATGCTCGAGTTTCTTTGTAGCCATGGCAGGGGCATCAGGCGTGTCTTTGGTTTCTGGAGGATACAGCTTGTATAAGACTAGTGGAGTAGCTAGAAGCGAAACAATTGCTGGTAAGCTAGCAGCCTTGAACCAAGAAACCCAAGGGCTTGAAATTATCAACCCAAGTTCCTCAGCTAATTTAAGGCACAAAAGATTTTGCGCTGCAGCCGTTAAGAAAAGAGCACTAGAGTTACCCGCGGACTGTCATGCATCACACAACACAGATGCATAAGTCACATAATAATCACATGATGACACAAATAAAATATGCTAATGGATCCAAGGACAGAATATCTAAAACTTAATGCTGAATTAACGAAATAGAAAGGAAACTATAGATCTTGTAATTTAGATACAGTGGTTCTCTTATTTCAAACATGAGTGCCTGCCCTTTCTTCAAGCAGACCACATCTTCCAAACACAGTCCAGGATAACCGCAATAACCAAATGCACAGATAAGATACAGAAGTTTTAAATCCGCAGTTTGATTAGTTCAACGATCCACATTTAAATTTTAATACAATCTACTGACGCAGGAAATGAGAAAATTAGACAGAGTGTTATGGTCTTCTTTGCAATTTGGCTACAGACTACAATCTCTACCATGAAGATAACTTATATTCTCAGTGAGTATCCTTAAAAGGAACCAATCAAACTCACTGGTTTCCAACTATTGCAATGCTTCATGACTCCTAGGATTTGGGCCAACATTACAAGATAGAGATCACATTGAAGAAGCACAGAGTAAACTGCAAAGGTATATATGGCTTACGGGGCACATTTAAACATATCATGTAAACAGAGTACTTAAGGCCTACTTCTAAGGGCACAATCTACTGCATTTCCCTTAAATCTTTCATTTAGTAAACTGCAAGCATAATACTTAAACCTAAAATGTTGATAACTTGTTGACTTAGAATACCCTCAAACCATTAACTGGTCTAACCAAGTAATGAAAAAAAATGTGAATTATGTTCCATGTGAAACACCCACGAACTAGAAAACATATAAGCAGAGACAGATTCATATGATCCTTTGTGAAATATATTTAACAAAACAAGGGAGTAAAATCACAAACCTGAAATTGAGACATAATCAGATAAGAACCCAGCTTTCCTTTCGAGGGGTGATCGGGTTTACTCCCGGCAGAGAGAGACAAGGACTTAATAATAGGCAAGAAAACACCACCAGCCCTGGCCGTGGTACTCGGCATTGCCGGAGCAATAAGTGCCTCGCTTATTGTCAACCCATAAGACAAACCCAGTGTGCTTTTCCCCAACCACTTCACAAAATAAGTGGCAATTCGATCCCCCAAGCCGGTCTTCACGAACCCACGAGCGAAGAAGAAGGAAATAACAATCAACCAGATCACCTCATTGGTGAAAGCACTAAACGCCGTCGTAAAGGGCAGAGTTCCGGTGACAATGGAGGATGTGAGGCCGAGAAAGGCCCAAGCGCCGACGGGCAATGGGCTCAGAACCAGGCCGGCAATGGTGGATAGGAAAATGGCGAGCAATTGCCAGGCTTGTGGGGAGACTTCGACTGGTTTGGGGACCAAGAAGCGCACGACAAGGCCTATGGCGACGGAGATGATGAAGGGGATGGGCTTGGCGCCCAGAGGGGGCTCTGGTGGTGGTTTGAGAGTGGTTTTGGGCTGTGGAGATTGAAAGGCTTGAATTGGGAAGTGGGTTTTGTTGGGTTTTGAGGGAGAAGAGAAGGAGATGGGTTCGGAGGCAAAGAAGGCTGGTGATCGGAGGGCGGGAGATGAATTGGGGCTTTTGGAGATGAAGGGTGGGGATTTGAGAATGGGGTTTGAGCGGCGGAAGAGGGAAGCGCGAGTGGAGAGAGAGAAGGAGGAGGTGGAGAGAGAGTGGAGGGCAAAGCTCTCCATTGTTGCTCACTTGTTAGAGAGAGAATGAGAGACAGAAATGAATGAGAATTGGAATTGGGAAGTGGGGTGATGAGGGAGAGAGAGAATTTTTGGTGTATTTTTGTGGGAGGAGCGGAACTCCCAAAGACGGGAGAGAAAAAGACAGACAGACGGAGACAGAGGATGCTGGTGTGAACATGTAGGACTGAGTCTGGTGAGCGCCTGACGTGAGGAGGGAATTCAATGGTTTTATTTTTTATTTTTTTATTTTTTCTTTCCTTTTCTTTTTATTTTTATTCAGGTTTTTTTTTTTCCTTGATATAAGAGCGTGGCTAGAATAGAAGACGTGCAATGGGTACGGGTTAGGGGTTATCTTGGCCTCTCAAAATTGTATCTATTCCCTCAAAATCTTTGTTGTTTTTAGCGGTTAGGGGTTAGAGTTCAAATTTATTTATTTTATTGTGAAATATCAAACTCCTTTTTCTCCTATTTTATCCACTTGCACTCCTTTTTTATAACTAAAAAAGGAGTGTAAGTGGATAAAATAGGAGTGGGGAAATCATTGCCCATAATTATATGACTGTCCATTTGGGATCAATGGGTAAAAATCCTTAATGATGTATGTTGTGAAATTATTACAAGCGTACAATCCGCATAAGTAATATAGAGATAAGTGAAGTGTCGTTCCCACGAAAACAGTAATTTACTTTTAAATACTAATTATGATTAATTCGTAAGTTTATTTGAATAATTGATTAATGAGAGTGATTGATTTATTAAACTAAATTAAAACAAATATGAAAAATAACAATTTAATTAACAGTGGAAAATCAAGTTGATGAGCCACTAGAGCATCCGATTTTACCATAATCAATTCCACTTAATTCTTATAGTCAATTAACCTAATGATTACCCATGTTGACAGTTAGTTTCTCTTAATTCATTCGATATCCCCTTTCGAGCTCAACCAAAAGTATTCTTAATTAACAACTCATTCTCTCTTGAGCAACGGATTTAGAAAATCAAGACCCCATTAAGTTCTATGAGAACTTGCAAGAAAACTGCATGAGTCATGTTAGTCACTCTCGGGCACTCATTCAAGACATGATATTTGTTACGAGAAGCAAACACCAAACATCTCATCTCGATCTCCGCTTAGATCATCAAATCAATTAAATATTGGCCATATATTAAAAGCATTAACAACATTAACAAATACTCAACATGAATAGTAATAAGAAATTAATATAACTATAAAAATTAAGTATTCATGGTTACTAGCAAGGAAAATTAGTTCATGACAAAAGAAAAGATAAACAAGAGAATTGTTGTCATAAAACTAATTTGGCAGATGGATTTGATATGTGGATTCTCCACAGCAACATCTTCGTAAGCTCCAAAAGCACTGCAGCAGCAAACTCTTATCTCTCTCTTTAATGTATTTATGGGTGTATGAAATATGGTAGAAGATAAATGGTATGAAGATCCTCCATAGAGAGAGCTTAGGGTGACCTTATATAGTGTAAAACAACTAAACCTACACTAATAAGGTTTGGAAAAACTCTCCTAAACCAAAACAAAATCTCAAACAATTAAGGAAACAAACTAGGAAAGAATCCTTCTTTGACTTGGAAACACGTCAACCAACTTGCACGTTTTAGGGTCTTTCCACTTCCTAGAAAGTTCTGGAAAAATATGAGAAACGTGGCGTAATCTCTAAGCTTTCCAAGCATATATCACAGGCCACTAGGAAAAATTAGAAAGGTCTTCAAATCTTCAATCTTCCACAGCAGTGCAGTTCTGACGGGATTTTAACTTGGGGTGTATTCAATTAGGATTGTATACGATTTTGAAAGATTTTTTTTTAAGTGACAGATTTCCTGGAATTGCATAATTCCTATAGGTTTTACCTGGATTTTTACTAAACTCGTGTAAACTTTTATTATAGACTTTCATACTTTCGTATGAACTTTTGTTATAGATTTAGATCTATTTGCATAGACTTTATCACTCTTTCTTCCCAACACTATTTTCTTTACCTAGCCAATAGTCGACCATCCCTTTCCATTTTTTTTTTTTTACAAATTCTTCCTCTACTTGCGTGCACAACAATGAATTTCTCTTTGAAATTTCCATGCGCTGGAAACTTTCAACCAATAATCATCAACGAACAGTAACAAACAAGAAAAACCATGGAAGAAGTAGGAAAACCAACAAGAATATTGAGAGAGCGTACCTTTGGAGAGTGGTTCGTCTTCTGTAGAGAGAAAAAAAAAACATGTCGTCTGAAATCTTTGGGGTGGAGGTTGGACTTATGTTGGCCCTTATTATTTATACCTAAACCCTACAAATTCTCCAAACTCCAACACTTAATTAAATCCTTCCAAATCTATCTTCTTTTGAATACAGGTAAATTTATTTGGACTTTTTCCAAGTCCTAATTGAATACACCCACATTTAGATGGACATTTTAAAAGTTCAAACAAGTCTAGATTGAATACACCAAACTATTATAGACTTTTTAAAAGTTTATATAAATCCAAATTGAATACACCCAGATTTTTAAAATCTTTTTAAATACTTTAGAATCCTAATTGAATACACCCCCTAGGCTGTCTTGACTTGCAAGTATGGCGCATTATGAAACTTTGACACAATGATCTTTCATGTCTTAGCTTTCTTCTTTAATTGGCCTTGTGCTAAAATTCATTCGAAAATTTGATTTTGAGTCGAAATCCTTACAAGAGCGCAGAATAACTTAAAATAAGGAAAGTAAGGTAATAATGCTATTTTTAATTAACTTCCCTTACAAAACCAAATATAAGAGGAATAAAAATATAGGAAATAATGCACTTATCAGTGGAATACCTCAAATCTATCTTATGCTAGTCCTCGAGTAAAATTAGAAACAAAAATAAAAATAAAACAAAAACTTACTAAACCACTTTCACAGGTAAACTCGATGGCACTTCGCATGTGCCACAAGCCATTAAACCTCTAGGTGTCCATAGTAGGAGGAGTTGTGTCTCCTGAGGGTTTACCAGTTATGATACCCACAAACTTTTTACTACAAAACAAAACTGTTATAAACACCACTTTAAACAAGCAAATAAAAATCAATGCATGCCAATCACATTTGCATCACTAAAGCTAGGCCATTTTTGAGTAAATTGCATCATAGTGTAACGTGTAATACCAAAAGTCATAACATCAAAGCTTAAAGATAACCACACTTGGACGCCATGGAATTATTTCGCCTTGACTCTATCCTCACCGGATATCACTCTATTTTTTTTCTCTTCGAATCCTAGGCTTACACTCAAATGTCACATATATGTATGAAGTTATGTAATGGAAATCAAAATTTTAACACATATAGTTAGCTTGAAGAAGGACAATTTCTAAAAATAATGCCTCATGAAAAGAATCAAATACTAAGAACTAGAGTACATACCTCACCTCTAAGCAAGATTTTAGAAAAGATCAGTTAGGTCTTCTACTTAGGTTGTAATGAAAGGCTAGGCTAGGGTTAAGAAAGAAAGGAAAGGAATAACAAAAACTTAGGACATACCAAAGCATTATTCAAGACCACATACACGGCCCGCTTCTTTTGAACATTTTGTAATACTCAACGTTCAAGAATTGTGCATCTTTCCTACTCCGTTTGGAGTAATTTTGAAAAGCATTCACGATCAAAACATGGCATATATGTCTCTATTAGCAAGAAAAAGTAATAACTTTTAACTAGAATTCGTGATGACTCAATTCGCGACGGATCCGAGCCTCTATGACGCTGTGGCATGATGACAACCACCACTTTCCACTGTTGAGGCCATGACCAAACATCCCAGCAACACTGTGGCTTCCTCCATGGTTCCAGCCACTGTCCTCCCTTTCAGCTCCGCAGTCAAGTCTTGGTCTCGCGACTAGCACCACCTCGCAGCTGTTGCACGCCACCGTGGTTGAGTCCACCTTTCAGCCACACAACCCTATGCTTGGAACAACCTTGCTGCCACAAGTCTTCAATGCTAGATCCAGCAATGTCCACCATGATGTCGCCATCCACGGTGGTCTAACCACTCACGGCAATCCCGTTGCAGCCACATGTCATGGCCCGATCTTGGAGACACATCATTCATTCCCTCTTTTGCCGCCACACTTGACGTACGCTCCTGTGTATACCCCAACAAAACCCTAGCCCCTTATGCAATTAGGCTCCACACAATTCTCTCCTCCTAGTCCACGAAGTCAAGCAAGCATAGTCTTAGAGTTGACCAGATGACTCAAAGAGTGGAGGACCAAAACAACTTGGTTGGACAGCTCCTCAATTACATTAACTTGGTCAAGACGTTGACCTTGGACCACAAGGGGAAGAGAGAATGATGAATGATTGCATCCGCAAGCAGTTCGAGAGGTCCCATGCAGATCGAATAGGAGCAAGTAAAAAGGAAAAGGATAAGAGTGTGTTGCTCAGCACATCGACATGTCGCAAGCTTCTAGAACTGTGCTCAAAATAGATCAAGTCTTCGATCTAGATTAAGTCTGAGAATGAGCGTGCACGAGAGGTTGGGCTTACGATCCTTTGTTCATCACCGCCCGAATCATGGAGGGTACAGACGTGAATCGTAGGCTAT
Organism: Prunus mume; assembly: GCF_000346735.1. Next base: position 15,219,956 of record NC_024131.1, read on the forward strand.
GCGAGCAGAAGATGTTAAGAAGCTCATGAATGACTATCGAGACTTGAAGATTGGAGGAGATTTCAAAGATGCTCTGCGTAAGGAGGTGGACCTAGTGAACTTCTGACCATTCACCACCGAGATTGAACAAGCGGCTCCAATAAGGCGATTCTCAGCTCCTTATTTTACACACTTCAAAAAGGATTCCGATCCCAAGAGCCATCTAAAGTACTTCAAAAGTTTTATGATTCTCTATAAGAGCAACTCCACCTGTTGCCCTCCAGCCCTGGTAGGACAGGGCCCAAGCCTAGGCGCGAGCTTCTAGAGGGCCAAGCTTGCCCGAGCAAGCTGTGGGTCCCACCAGACGTGCCCAGCCCGTAGGCTAAACCAGCCTAAGTTCAAGCCCAAAGGCAGCTGACGTCAGCGCGTAAATTCAAATTTTTTTTTTAAACATTGGCGTGTGTACAACATGTTCCAACGTTAAAAAAAATTCAAATTTCCTTGTGTTAACACCAGGCTGGTGTCAGCCCTGACGTCCACCAACGATAACATGCCACGTGGTGTGTTTTGGTCATTTTTATTCACCATCTTATGGCATCTTCCATCGAAGCCGGAGGCACGTGGACAACCATGGAAGATGTTCTCTTGTGTGAGTGTTGGGTCCAAGTTGGTCATTGTCCGGTCATGGGCAATGAGATGAAATTCTCTCATATGTGGAGAAAAATTCGTGCCGAATTTTGTGAAAGATCAGGTTCAGGTCGTATGGAAATGGCCTTGGAAAGTAGGTGGAATTTTTTTAATAAAGAGTTGGGAAAATGGAGAGATGCATTGGCAAAAGCGAGGGACAACCAAAGAAGCTGCGAAAATCTTGGCAATGAGGTAAATTATTTGTAATTTCCGTTTTACTAAATTTCATGTCCTAATTTTTTTTTAATGTTTCTTGCTTTTCTAGTTTTTTTTATAATGTTGCTTGCATTTTCAATATTCTTTTTAATGTTTCTTGCATTTCCAATATTTTTGTAATGTTACTTGCATTTTCAATTTTTTTTTAATGTTTCTTGCATTTCCAACTTTTTTTTTATGTTACTTGCATTTTCAATTTTATTTTATTTAATAGATTATGCAAGCACGAATGTGGATCGGTGCCATTGGGCAAGGCAAAAAATCATTCAACCATCAACAATGTTGAGAGGTGGTGAAAAATTGCAAACGATTCAGAATTATTCCCATGGGTCTGACTATTGTGTTGAACGAGACGTCACTCCATGATTCAATGTAATCGGATTTACCTTTGGATTCCTCGATGAGTCAAGACTCACCCATCCAAAAGGAACTGAGGCTTATTGGTCGAAAGGTGGCGAAGACGAATGAGGAGAGAGGGAGTACTTCTGGCAATGATACTGCAAATTTTTTGGAGCAAATTGCAAGGAACGGCGGCATGAGAATTGAATTAGACATGAAAAAAGGTGCGGACGAGAAGGCAATGAATGAAGAATATGCAAGAGAAAGGGAGTATGTACGCAAACAAGACATTGAGAAGAAGTATCGAGAAACCATGGCCATGGATACAAGCCATATGTCCCCTGAAACAAAACAATTTTGGAAGCTAGAACGAAGGGATGTTATGAGAAGAAGACTTTTCCGTGACCATGGACCTAGCAACACCAATTCGTTAAATGATCAAAACCATTACGTTAGTTTGCTTGCCTTTATTTCATTGTTTTTTAATATTTTGTATTAAAATAGTTGTAAGACTTGTCTTTTATTTAAGTAGTAGTAATTCTTAATTAGTTGTATTGCTTTTCTTTAAGTGCATAAAGAAATCATTCAATAAAATACATTTTTATTCAACACATTGCATACATAAAAGAAAACATAATTTAAAAAAAAAAACCATAACCAAAGCAAAATTATAAATAAATAAATAAAAAACCACAATCAAACCCTAACCAACAATTCATGCTCCAGTGATTGTCCATTTGGTCCAATGGGCCTTTCATAAATTCTTGTCAAGGCCATGTTCATGAGATCCAGTTCGAACACATCTGGAGCATCATAATCATACTCATCCTCCATAATCATGTTATGAAGGATGATGCAGGTCATCATAATGCTCATCAGCACCTCCTCATCAAACACACGCACAACACCCTTCATAATGACCCACCTTGCTTAGAGGATACCAAAACACCTTTCTACATCTTTCTTGTAACCCTCTTGATAGGCAGAAAATAATTTTTCCTTCTTGGATGGGGGATGCAGAATTGATTTGACAAATGTGGTCCACCTCAGGTAGATGCCGTCTGCTAGATAATACCCACTCCAGTGGACAGTGTTGTTGATTTCATAGTGATATTTGGGGCTTCATCTCTCAAGACATAGTTGAATACCGGGGATTAACTGTTTGGGCCTAAAAATTGACACACCCAGCCCAGTGAAAATGAGGCCCAGAATAAGGTTGCAAAAAAAATCAAAGCAATTTGGTCTTCGAGAAAGAGGAAGTTAGAAGCCCAAAATCTAGAAAAGCCCAGCCCAAAGCCTGGGCCTCACAGGCCCGTTGTGATAAAAAGGGGGAAGCCCAGAGACAGGAAACAATCCCACGTGACATCTCTGGGATGAAGAAAAGTCAACAATGGCAACTGTCATGAAAGAAGTGATTGAAAAGTTTATGTCATCAAGCTGTTCTGAAAAAACCCTGAAAAAATCTGAAGATCAAAATCCCTCTTACATATATATATATATTTAGAGATTTTTCTTCTATTCTACAGAGAGGGTAATTCTCCCAAAGAGATAAGCAAACTAAAAACTCAGAAAGAGATAAGCAGGAAAGCAGAGAGCTGTTCAGAAAAGAAATCAAACTAACAATCACGGATGAAATCTTACAAGGGGCAGTTGAAATTGAGAAAAGAGATTAGGTTCTTTTTCAAGAAAAACAGGGAAGTAATTGCCTATTTGAAAGCCTATCTACCAAACTGATAAAATCCTACTTTCTTTCTTTCCATTTAAAAAAGAGAAAAAGGGGGGAGATATCTTTTGAAAAGATTTGCCGCCCATTATTATTTTTTTTTTTACTATAAATACAAGGAGGAGTGAACAGGGTAAAGGACAACAAAAAAATTCATCATCCAATCAAACAAAGATCTTACACAAGGAAACCGTCAAATAGACAGCTCAAAATCAACCAACAAGCCCACTTGAATTTCAAGTGAAACCAACTTCAGATCAGAATTTCCAAGGCCCAGACTTAAGAAGCAAGTCATTTAAAACGAGATTTCTCTCGTTACAAATTTGGTTCAGCAAAAACCAAGACAGGTAGAGCTTGAGCTTCCTCCAAACAAGGAAAACCTCAACAAAATTCATAGTGCAGTCTCTAGCCCACTGAAGCCCTCAAAAAACAGTCACTCCTGCCCGTACAGACTGAGAAAACCGCAGTTCTGCCCACTCAAAAGCTTCACAAAAGCATGAGGTACTTTGAAGCTTTGCCAGAATCAACCTTTGGTATCGATTTATAGTTGACACCTAGCAGTCAAAGTTGTCAACGGTCCAGTCCAGCCCAGATCAGAACCTTCCATCTCAACAGAAATGGAGTCTCAGCTGTCTCTTCATCTCTCTCTAGTGTAAGCATTCATTGTTATATTTTTGTAAAAGGCAGTTCCGCCTAAAAAACAGTTTAAATCCCATCAACCATTCTGACCAGGACAACCTCTTTATATTGAGATAAATTGTTAAAGTCCTCACCAGTCTGAGGCAGGAAAAGAACTTACTTGGGAGATATTCCTCACCCAAATTCACAAACGCTTGTTTGCAGAAATCAGTAACTTGGGACGCAAGTTATCCATTCCAAACTAAGCCTGCTAGAATTTTTTTAGGGAGTTTACTAAAACACCCAAAATGAAGGTTGAAATTATAAAAAAACCCAACACCCAAAACACTTTATAAACACACCCAAAACCCATCATTACACACACTTAAAACCCATTTATAAACACACCCAAAAAGTTGACTTTGGG
>NC_024131.1:15241543-15260491 GCF_000346735.1 Prunus mume
TTTTATTGGGTGATTCGGGACTGGCGAAAGGGAGTTAGACAAGATGACTAACAAAAGGGGAATTATGGGATGATTGAAATGGGTGTTAGTTCATATAAATGGGCATTCGGGACCAAGTGGTATAAGCATGGTATGGGACGTGCAGGTCTGCTTGTCCAATTATATGAATTAACGGGATTAGAATTGAAGAGCATTCATGCATTATTATTATATATTATTATTATTAATGTGATATTTGGTTGTGTGATTGCTTGTCACTTAACTTAGTTATATCAATCTACTGTGGTAAGGTCTCATGTCCCTACTGAGCTGTGATTGCTCACCCCTCACCCTATTTAATTTTTCAGATGAATTAGTGGGCAAGACGATGACTAAATCGATTGAGGCTGAATTAGATGAGAGTAGTAGAGCTTTATTTATTAATTGTAAAGTTGTAAGATTTTGGAGCTATTTTTATAAGAGAAGTTTATTTTAAACTCATGTTTTGGCGTAGGGGTTTCCACCAACCCCCGGGTCCGGGGCGTGACAGGCTTGGATTCCGAAACAGTGAAAGGGCGAAGCAGTGGAAGGGGAAGGAGAGAAGCCATATTCATTGGAAGTGATAGGTTCCATTTGTGGAGCAAAGCCCCACAAAGACCCCGCACAGACACCTTGCTATTGTTCAATAACCAGCATTTGGTAAGTAATTTATGGAATTTAAGTTTAGGGTTAGAGTAACGGTTTTCCCCAATTTGTACCATCAATGTTGTTGGATTTGGCATCTCTTCTTTGTGCTTCACTTGCATGTTAATTTTTGTTTGGGTATATGTTAAAAATTGAATGAAAATCAAGTCAATAACATGTCAATAATGATAGGAATAAGAAAATGGTGTTGAATTGGGGTTAGAGTAACGGTTTTCCCCAATTTGTACCATCAATGTTGTTGGATTTGGCATCTCTTCTTTGTGCTTCATTTGCATGTTAAGTTTTGCTTGGATATATGTTAAAAATTGAATGAAAATCAAGTCAATAACATGTCAATAATGATAGGAATAAGATAATGGTGTTGAATTGGAGGAGGCCCTCAAAACCTTCCACATTTGAAGCACTGCAGATTACCTCTCTGTTGCTAGAATTTATATATTTTTTGAAATAAATATTATTTCCTTTGTTACTAAATTTGCCTGTGAAAAATGAGAACAGATAATAATAAACTCATGAATAAAAGTGCAAAGCATTTGAAATAAAGGTTGATCTATGACGATTGTGGCTGACTGAAGAAAAAGCTAGAAAGAAAGAAGGATGTAGCAATGGCTTAGCAAGCAAATAGCAGAGCAGATGCTTTGCTTTGCTTCCTTCCACCATATTTCTTATTTATTTATTTATTTATTTTGTGTTGTGTATGAGATGACAATAATTGTTAGGTGTGTGAAGTGCAGAACTTGCCTAGATTGCACTCACACTCACTCATGCATCAACCATTGATTGGAGTTTAGATCCATAAATAAAACACATGCTATTGCTTGTAATTCACAGAATTATTGCATTAACAGGTATTTGCACAAAATTTGTCATATTGTTTTGATGATGTTAAAGCATGTGATCAGTAATCCCTATGCGCATGTACTTCGTAAAATTTGTAATGTGCCTGGTTGACTAGTTGTGTAAATACCAATATGATTGTGCAAATACGTGGTAGTATATGTGTTCACGTTATTTCATCTTGTATTTCAGGAAATGGGATCCAACGTGGAGCTGGTATGGCCAGAGTCAGAGGCATATTCGTCATGGGTGAACAACTGCTCACATGCAAATTCATCCCTAGCTGCAAATCGAGCGAAGTTGACTGCTGAACAATTAGAACAATTCAAGACATCATGCTTTGGCCATCTTCTGAATATAGATAAGATTCAATTTAGCGGGCAGATTGTGCATGGGGTTGTGTTGCGTAGAGTAGCGGGGCAGGGTGTGAAAGACTTGGATGGACTGAGTTTCTTAATAGCGTGCGACGTTGCTCAGTTCACTCGTCAGGATTTCTGTTTGATCACTAGGTTTCGTTTTGGGGAAGTGCCTAAAGTTTCCAATGGAGAAAGTGATGAAATTAGACTTCATAAAAGATATTTTATAGATGAAGGAATTACATGTAATGCTTTAGAAGAAGCATTTCTGAGGTGCACAGAGGAAGATGATATCTACAAGCTAGCTCTTGTTTACTTTGCTGAGTTAGTGGTTTTGGGAAGGGACAAGCATTTGAACATCAATCTAAATTACCTGACCCTTGTAGAGGACTTCGATGCATTCAACAGGTATCCGTGGGGTTCGGTGTCCTTTAACAAAACCCAAGACAGTCTATTTTCTGCACCAACAAAGTATATGAAAAGCTCTGAAAATGAAGAGGGAAGAGGGAAGGGGAAAAGTAAGGTAACGGGAACAAGCCAGAGAAATGAGAAGGGCAAGAAGGATAAGCATGGTGAAGTGCAAAGGGGTGGCTGGAGTTTTAGAGGTTTCACGTATGCTTTTCAGGTACCTGGTAATAATATGCATGTCAATTATGCTTTGTGGATTTTAAAACTTAAATAATGACTTTTGTCCTGTGAATTGTGTAGATTTTCGTATATGAATTAATTCATAGAATGGCAGACCTTAATTACTGCAAGGTTGTTGATCCAACAGCTGTCTCTCGTATTTTGCGATGGAGAACTACTATGTTTGTTCCCGAGATGAGAAAGTTGAACAATTATTTTTTCCCGAGCAAAGAGGTTTGGTTTGCAGCCCTTGAAACGGTTTATAAGATTCAATGAAATTATTAAGTAGAATGATTGAATATGAATTTTGTTTGTATTCTGAAACAGTCAGTTCAGTTGCGGGCGCTACGTCCGAGTGAAGAGGAAATGAGACAACCATATTGGAGTTGGCCACAGGATCGCCCTGCTGTTGTCTCGGCAAAGTCAATTCCTTCTTCATGTGCTGACCTTAATGAGTTGAACAAGATGGTAAGCTTGTTGAGGTCCGAGTTGTTTCAAGTAAAGCGGAAAAAGGACGTCCTTGAGTTAAAGGTCATACAGATGAAAAAACTTTTGGACCACTATTTAGGTTCTCAGTTTGAGCAGGAAGTAAAGAGGGACCTAGCTTTACTAAAAGAGAGGATGAATCATTGTGCCATCTCACATTTATTTCAGGGATGTGAGGAAGTGGATGACATTCAATGGGATGAAGGGCCAAGTAACATAAATGAGGGAGAGGAAAAGAAAGATAAGGGGATTGAAGGGGGTGAAGTGCAAAGAAAACCAAGTGAGGTAGAGGAAGCGCAAAAAACAATAAGTGAGGGAAAGCAAGTGAAAATAAAAAGCAGCAAGGGAGAGGAAGCGCAAAGAAAGAGCAGTGAGGGAGAGGAAGTGAAAAGAAAAAGCAATGAGGGAGAAGAATTGCAAAGAAAGTGGCAAGGAAGTGAAAAGACAAAGAAGTGAGGAAAAGGAAGTGCAAATAAACCAATGTGAGGAAGAGGATGATGAAGTTATGTTGCTTGGCAATGACATTGGCGAGAGCACGGAAGGGACAAAGGTTGAGTTTACTGTCGGGGATATTAATTTGGATCAACCCACTGCTGTGCTATCTCAGTTAAACGTTTGGTTGAATGATGAAGGTAAAGTTGTGGAACAAGGGGTCCAATTACAGAAGAGGAAGAGGATTATTCCTATGTGGAAGATCATTGAAGCTAGTGAATTGGTGAAAAAAACGTGCCAGAGACAACCCAACTTCGGATGTTAGACATGATGATATGGTGAAATTACTGAAACTTTGTTGGGAATGGCGCCATAACCCAAACTAAATCCCTTGTTTTTTGAGATAGAAGGCATGAATGTATATATTTTTTAATTGTTGTATTCTAAAACTTTTTTATATTCACAGTTTAGTGATGCAATTTAGCAACGTGGAAGCTGAGATTGAATTCTTTGGTTCCCTCGTCAAAGCTGATGGTTGGCTGAAAGGAGATGTAAGTTTAATTTATTATGCATTTGTTTTGAAGTATATAGATTATGAGATTGACAAGAAAAACATGTGCAGCACATTGATTTGGGGTTGTATCTCATCCGGAAGCGACCACAAGAGTTGGAGGTTGTAGAAATATCGGACTGGACAACGACCGATGTATTTTTTATGGTATGTCATAGGCCTTGACCAAACGCAGTTAATAATTACAAATTATTCATACTTGCTTTGTGGAGTTGTTTAACCATTTATTGTTTTCTATTTCACAGAATCACATCCATACTTGCTTTGCGGATAATAAAAGAAAAAAGAGCAGGTTTGGTGGAAAATTAGAAACAGTTTACTGAACGTTGTAAATGGCAAGGTTCCGGCATGTGGGATGGATTGGCAGAACGCGTATAAGGTGCATGCCCCTTGTATGTTGACGAAGTATAAGCATTGGATGGCTATAATGATTGATCTGGTTAAGTGTGAAATCAAAGTGTACGATTCAATGGTTTCACTTATTCCAGATGAGATCTTAAAGGAAGAACTCGCCCCGCTTTCAATTACGATTCCAAATCTTCTCAACACCATCGACTTTTATGAAGAAGGTGTTTACGCAAACGATTGTAGCCGAGATTGGTGGTGTCCATGGCCAATAGAACGTGTGGATGTTCCACAACAGTCTAATCAGTGAACACAACTTTTTATTTAATTTTATTACTTTAAATTGTCAATTACGTTAGAATGTCATTACTTGAATTGATCGAGTTCTTGTTTTGCTTCAGAGGCGATTGTGGCATGTTCGTGTTGAAGTACATTGAGCTTTTGAGCGCTGATATTCGATTAGCTACTTGCACCTTGCAGAACATGCCCTTTTTTCGGTTGAAGTTGGCTGCAGAGATATTACGGGGAGATGCTTACATGCCATGATATTGGTTGAACTTGGTTTAGGTACATGATGATTAAATTAGTTTTGGGAATCTCCAATTTGAAACTCATGTAAATACACAATATAGACCCATGGGTCCTTTTCGAATTCTACCTTTGCTCCTCAATTCTTCTTTGTCTTTCTCAATCTTAGTGTATTTTTATACATAATTTTAGGTTTAAGTTATTGAACAATAACAATTAGAACCAAAATAGTGGCAAATATTATAACGGATGCATGCTTATTGCTTACGGAGATTGTTTATTGTTTATTGATTACGAAGGAAATAAACAACAATACACAGGCAACAGACAAGCAATATACACACAACAAACAAGCAATATACACGAAATAGACATACAATATACATGCAATATACATGCAATAGACATGCAATATACACGCAATAGACATGCAATATACATCAGTCCCCAATTACACCACCCATAAGGAAGTCGTATTGAATAGGAAATTCTACTTAACAGTTGTTTTTCCTACTAAAAGAAAAAATAATGACCGTTTCCCTTCTTAAATCTTACTTGAGTGGTACTTTTGCCCCCAATAAACATGCAATATTGGAGCAATAACATGCGATATACATTCAGTAAACAATCAATAAACCTTCAATAAACATTCCATATCGGACCAATAACATGCGAAATACATGCAGTAAACAATCAATAAACCTTAATAAACATGTAAACAATCAATAAACCATCAATAAATATTCAATATCGGCTCAATAACATGCAAAATACATGCAGTAAACAATTAATAAACCTTCAATAAACATGTAAACAATCAATAAACCTTCAATAACCGTTTAATATCGGAGCAATAATATGCGAAATACATGCAGTAAACAATCAATAAACCTTCAATAACCGTTTAATATCGGAGCAATAATATGCGAAATACATGCAGTAAACAATCAATAAACCTTCAATAAACATTCAATATCCGAGCAATAACATGCAGTAAACAATCAATAAACCTTCAATAAACATTCAATATCCGAGCAATAACATGCAGTAAACAATCAATAAACCTTCAGTATACGCAAATAAACAATCTATATACACTGAATAATTATGCAATTTTAAAAAAAAATGTACTGTCTTATTATTGCATCGTATTGGTCCTGTATTGTGATTTTATCGTCATTGTATGACTTTAGTTTTTTTAAGTCAGTCTTGGAAAGTTTTTGCTGAGTTTCAGACAAATAAATGTTGTTGTTTAAAAAAATAATTTAAACTCAATGCCAATCCACCTATTTCAACAACAAAAATTATAAAATGGGTTTGAAAACTCATTGGTGATGCGTGCAACATGTATTTTTGGGGAGAACTTTTACAATCCTTGAAACTGTGCACTTAATTGGTCATTAAAAGAACAAATTATATGAAAATTGATATAAGTAATAAAACTAATACCAAGTCCTTAATGGACTTCAGCATATTCAGCACCGTAGCATCATACGTGTCATCTTGTTGTTCTGCTTGAGCGGAGGTTACATCAACCCATTCGAATCCATTGCAACTAGTGGCTCCCTAATTGCAGGCATCATATATGTAAAATAATTCTGTTAGAGTTAGACTTAGGTTTTTTTTAACCCACATACATATTCTGGAAATGAAAACTTACATAGGAGGTTAGGCACTTCCAAAATGGCTTCCCTCGATTTTTATCTAATTTTGAAACCCAAAGCACCATTGCAGCTCCACAATACTAACACCTCTTTGTTTGAGCGGGAGATGAGGATGAAGACATGTTGAATCTTCTCACTTATACCTCTTCTCACTGAAACCTCTTCAGACTCATACCTTCTCACTCATAGTTCTCAATCATACCCCTTCACTCATAACCCTAAACTTCTCACTTAGCTCTCTCTCATCTCTACCCAAATCGAATTATATCTTTCTTTTCTGTATGTGGGTGGGTTGGTCACGATCTGGACACCTGTATTGTCAGAATTGTGGCACCTTTTACCCCAAAAACCAATATAATATTTCACTACCAAATATTAATCATAAAATTGATAGGGCACTGCTTAAAATATATTATTTTAATTATATTTCATTAACCCTACTAGTTAGATAAGAATCCATCATCATTGGTTTCATTTTAATAACCTTACTAGGGTTAGTTTAGTGTGGGAAAATGAAAAAGTATATGATGGGACTTCTGTGACTAGTCAGTAATCCATCACATTTATATCAATGAATGTGATGGCGGAAAAATCCTAAAATGGCTATGTAAATAGGTTATTAATTGACTTTTTGACTGGCTGACTCTCTTTGCATTTCGATGATGTTTTCTCTTCTCTTCTCTTGAGTTTTAGGGTGTTGGGTTCAATTTCTTTAAAAAGGGTCAACTTGGAAAAACCCCAAGTGGAAGCACCTTTTCAAAATACTACAAACAGAGGCTAAAACAAAACCAAAACCCCATATATTTTCATTTCTCCCCTCTTCCACTCCTCAAATCATTCCATTCCAAAAACATTTCAATGAATTCGAAACATTTCACTACACTCGGAGGAAAGATAAGGAAGCATCTCCATTTGGATATGCCCCAAGCCTTCATTCGTAGTTAGCTTGGTTTAAAGTGATGTTATACGTGGCAACCCAATCATCGAAAGATCTCTTCCATATGGCATCTGTGTGCCCATTATTCCATACATTGGCAAACACTCCATAAGTGTAGAACACCATTTCAATGGCAAAGTACCCAGACCATCCTAGCTGGTACCATGCCAATCCTGCGATCCAGCTTTTCTTACAACAATGCAGGGCTTGCGAGAACCCTGAGTCGATATTTAGAGAAGCGTTCGAAGTGTTTTTCATGCAGGGTAACGTGGAAGCGTTGTATGGGATATGCATTGCAACCACGGCAAGCCATATGGAAGCGGCATATCTAGTTGGACTACTTGGCATATCCGGAATTGGTCAGTCAAAAGAGGATGCATTAGAATTTTTGTGTTCTTTGAATCAACGTAACAACATTGATATGAAAGGAACCATGGATGCTTTGAGACGAAGATTAAGCCGAGTTTTCTCTATTGCAAGACACATCATAGATATGTTTTACTATGGGAAGATTAAGTTCAATCACTGCAGCACTTGTAACAACAATGAATGGTGTTTTGTTATTCAAGGCTGGCCTACTGAAGCAAAGATAAATCATGCCTTCTGGACTTGTTGCAATCGATGCAAATGGCACCGTGATAGTGTTTTTTGGTTCAAGGTGATGCGTGTGTCTGTTGTGCCAGGGAATCCATACCCTTATAATTAGTTGTAGTATGTTTTTACGGTTTTTATGCATTGTGGACTTGCTTCTCTTCAATTCTAGGTTGGCTAGCTACGTTGTACAAATGTTGTTTACATGTTGGGTATTAATCTATATTTTGTCTGATGTTTGTGCTGTCATAAACCGTTTTATATATAAATGTATAATATATATATATATTATTTAGTGGAATGATTACTGACATCATAGATGCGTACGAATGACGTTTAACTGACACATCCATTTTGCACAATTGCAATCTTAATATTTGGTAAACGTAAAGGCATGCATGGAGTGAGTCGGTGTCTTTTCACCGGTGCTTGGGAATGCCATTTTCTCACTTATCATATCCCAAACAATTTGGTTACACGTTTTTTAAGCAAAACTTGAACAGTAAATGACTTTGAATAATTTTTTCCTGATGTTGTAGAATGGATGGCTTGTATATTTCCATTTTATTTTTCAAAACATCCCTTAACCCAAAAAAAGAAAAAAAAAATTAACAAATTGAAGAAGAGAGAAACTGATTAGCATCCAAAATGGTTTATTCGCACGCAAAATAAAAATAAAAATACAAATTTTGAGTAAATATAATTAACAAATGTATAGGCTAAAAAGTAATATACTAATTTAGGGTAAATAATAATAAAATACTAACGTAGCGTAACCATGAAACAGGGAATTCAATAGGAAGATGAAGTCTCAATGAGTTTGTAGCAATTTTCGGAACATTATTGTGATTTTTGTGTATTTAGTTATGAATTTCCTAAGAAAAAGTAATAAAATAATAATTTAGGGTAAAAGGCAAGGATGTGGCCATGTTGACTAAGGGTGGCATTTTAGACCGAAAAACTGAAAAACCGAAAAACAGCAAAAAAACAACTGACAATTTACCGCAATGGAACCGCAATCGCGGGAAACCGAACCACATTTGCGGTATGAAGAACCGAACAACATTTGCGGTTCCGGTTTTATTTGATTTTCAAAACTTGCGGTTACCGCAAACCGCAACTATATTTTTTTTAAAAAAAATCATTTTGTAGATAGCATTGGCGATCAAATAACACAACAGGGTCCTTCAAATCCACTCACCACCACCAACACTTGAGTTTGTAACATTGATGCATTGCATTTTCCCTTTAGTTTGTAACTTTAATTAACTTTGAATTGGATTTTTCCTTTGGGTTGTAACTTTAATTCATTTTGCATTGCATTTTCCTTCTGGTTTGTGACTTTAAAGTATTTGAAATTGGAATGCTTGAGAAGTTGACGTTGTGAATGCTTGATAAGTTTAACTTTAATTAGAATGCTTGGAATTGTAACTTTAATTTTCTTTAGGTTGTGAATGCTTGAGAAGTTGAAGAGGTTGTGAATTTTTATATGCTTGAGTAGTTGAGGTTGTGAATTTATATTTTTGGGTTAAAGTATGCTTGAACTCAAAAGGCTTCAAAAGAAGCATCAAAATTAGGTCTAAAATATGGAAAATTGGATTTTTATGATACAAAAAGAACTTGCGGCTTTAAACTGATAATTGCGGTAAACCGCAAAAAGCGGTCGGTTTACGATTTCAAAAATCATCATACCGCAAATAGTCGGTCGGTTTGCGGTTTAGGCAAAAATTCGCGGTTACCGAACCGCAACCACCCCTAATGTTGACTGACGTACACTTGTGAAAGGTGACGGGCTGAGATCGCGCCAGGTGTCCTCTTGCGATTATTTTGGCTTTTTTAGTGCAAAAATCTTTCAAAAAAGGTAATAAATATTAGAAAAATCCTAAAAATGCCCCGAAAATTACTCCGGCCTCCTTGTGACGTTATAAAACTAGGGGAACCTATAAATCATCCGTTTCGCAATGAAAAAATTGGAATTCTTTTAGATAACTCACTTTCCTCTTAACCCTAAGTATATATGTTTGTTAACTTTAAATTCAATAACCTACATCAACAAGCATCTCCCGTTAATGTTTGGAATTGCTTTGTAAAATACATAACCATGAATCGGGGAATTCAGTAAGGGAGCTGGAGTCTCAATGAGTTCGTAGCAATTTTCGGAATATTTTTCTAATTTTTGTGTATTTAGTTATAAATTTTCTAAGAAAAAGTAATAAAATAATAATTTAGGATAAAAAGCAAGGATGTGGCCATGTTGACTGGCGTATACTTATGCAATAGGTGAAAGGTGACAGGTTGAGATCGCGCCAGGTGTCCTCTTGCAATTATTTTGGCTTTTTTAGTGCAAAAATCTTTCAAAAAAAGTAATAAATAGTAGAAAAATCCTAAAAATGCCCCGAAAATTGCTTCGGCCTCCTTGTGACATTATAAAACTAGGGGAACCTATAAATCATCCATTTCGCAATGAAAAAATCAGAATTGTTTTAGATAACTCACTTTCCTCTTAACCCTAAGTATATATTTTTGTTAACTTTAACTTCAATAATCTACATCAACAAGCATCTCCCGTTAATGTTCGGAATTGTTTTGCAAAATGTGTAACTATGAATCAGGGAATTCAATAAGGGAGCTGGAGTCTCAATGAGTTCGTAGCAATTTTCGGAATATTTTTCTAATTTTTGTGTATTTAGTTATGAATTTTCTAAGAAAAAGTAACAAAATAATAATTTAGGATAAAACACAAGGATGTGGCCATGTTGACTGACGTACACTTGTGCAAGTGGTGAAAGGTGATGGGCTGAGATCGCGCTAGGTGTCCTCTTGCGATTATTTTGGCTTTTTTAGTGCGAAAATCTTTCAAAAAAGGTAATAAATAGTAGAAAAATCGTAAAAATGACCTGAAAATTACTCTGGCCTCCTTGTGACGTTATAAAACTAGAAGAACTTATAAATCATCCGTTTCGCAATGGAAAAATCAGAATTATTTTAGATAACTCACTTTCCTCTTAACCCTAAGTATATATGTTTGTTACCTTTAACAAGTATATATTACTATTTGTAAAAATACAAGAGTTAGTTTCCTTTCATATCTAAGGATGTAAAATTATCTGTTTTTTTTTAATAATAATGTACATATATAATAATTGCACACTGCTTTGAAGCCATCATTGCAACTGCGCCTAGAGCTTTGAACACGTCAGAGGTATTCAATAAGTTGTCCTTATGCAACTGCTCCTAGAGTTTTGAACACATCACAGCTATTCAATAAGTTGTCCATATGACGCCGCATTGGGAATCAGTAATATTCTATCATGTCCAATCACATAAAATAATGCCATACTTTTTCTGAAAAACCTCACACCAGTCAAGCAATTTTAAACTATTAGTGAATATTTTCCCTAGTCTATATGAGTGATTATATAGTCTATATGAGTGATTATATATTCACTTTGCATTTTTTTCACATTATATGTTAACTTTGGGGATTCCACAAACATATAATATAAAGATAGAAAGCAATAGTAGGAGATGAACCAGTACAAAAAATAATATATAATTGGTACAAAATAACCTTGTCACAAACACACTCACAAATGCTTTTCCATAAACCTTGCCCTAACATATAATAAATAAAAGCAACATTGCATATGATGCAACCTTGTCCAAATATGATACGTCATAAATAAAAAATGGACATGGCAGCAACATATGATTGAAGTAGATGGGCACTTTGCATCTCGTGTTATTGTAATTAAAGACATCAAAATATTAAGGTTGAAATCTTCCATAGTAGTAAGCATCAAAATAGGTTTGAAGCAGAGTTTAACGAAAATTCCAATTCCATTGATTTGCCTTTGCTTAAACACGAGAACCAAAATGGTTACTTCCCTTGCTGAGTATATTTGTTAACAGCGGAAACGATAATAGGTGACCAATCAAACCCGGGTACGACGAGTTTTGCATAGGATCAGAAGTAGTTGAATCCAGCTTGTATCACATGCTTCTTTGACTCCAATGCATTAGATAAGTTCTTGTATTTTTGAAGAGATACACTCCGAAGTCATTTATGTCTACGCTTCATGCGCTGCAACTTCGCCCTATCCAAATTGGCCTGCCTTTTGTCATCTTCAATTTAGCCTTCAACAAATTCCAAACGTGCCCTTGCTTTTTTGATTTCATCACCAAGTTGAAGATGCCTCTCCTTCCAGAAAGCAAGAACTCTTTGTTTGGAGGAGGTCTTTGTTTGAAGATGACTTACTTGCATTTCGAAAGCGGTCTTTGTTTGGAGGGGTGTTTATTATGCTCACATCAAACTTGGTTAGTAAATCCATTCTATGGGGGAAGAGAGTTTTTGTGGAGGAGAGAGTTTCAGTATATGGAGACAGATTGGTGGAGGAGTGAGTTTTTTGTGGAGGGAGAGTTTCTATGAAGGGGGTGATAGTAATACCAATAAAAGGGTTCCTGCCAAAAGACATTTGGTTGACAATGTATAAATTAATTTTTGGTCTGATACAATCTAAGTTTAATCCTAACTAGTTTGGTTTGTTTGGTTGGGTTCACTAACTAGATGTCACTTCCATTAAGTTTCTTTCAACCACTAATAGTGGTGTAAGGAAAGTGTGAGATTGACGTGCTTGAAAAGCAAAACCTGACACCTCTTTTTTTAAAATTGAAATAAAGTACATATGTTGACTACACACAAGCTTTGATGTGTTGGTCTATAAAGCTATGTCCCTTTTCTCAAACGAAATTGCATATGCAATCCTCATCCTCTAAAACAAATAGGATTATTCAAGCATGTCAACCTCTTCAGGCGCCAACAACACAGTCAAAGATGAAAAATTGGAGTCACAGTTCCATTTCCACATTGTACTCGCCGACCCCTTCCATTTTCAACATCATTTGGGAGTGAAGGGGACTCCGATGATCCATTAAAGGCAATACATGCAGTCAGTAGCAAGCTAGATTATAATTATAGACTGATCAATTGATGACACAAGAAATGTGTTGAAGACGAGGCCATTTTGGCTGATCTTAACATTAGAGTGAACAAAGCGTTCTCCCAAAAGAACAATTACTTGAAGCTGAGTCATAAAAGGAAGCTGAAAGCTGATGAGTTGGATACAGTAATGAATGATGAAATTAAAGGTTGTTTGATGAACCATATGTGATGCAAAGAGCACCACAGTGAATTGGAGTTGGCATTCAACGAAGGATTCAAAAAATTCCGAGCATTTATGGCAACTACTCATACAAGTGATAATTGGGACTATGTGTCCCCTGATGCTGTGAGAGAGATACTAGATGATGATGGTGACATGAGTGAGCATAAGCACGTCAAAGCTGCTCAGAAGAAGCCGACTGATACGACTAAGTGATTGCGGCTACCGTTGTTCAGTTGATTAGGGATGATTGTGGTATTGCACAAATTAGAAGTATATTCCCTTAATGTCATTATCTAATTTAAAATAACACAAATATCAGTTTCATTTGCTTCATATATAATTATTGGGACTAAGTATTGCAAGTCATCATGTGTTCCTTCTGTCTAACATTATATTTTGTAAATATCGAAATATTATTCAATAAGTAGTCAATATCACAGCACATTGGGAATCAGTAAAGCCCCATTATCATGTCTGTTCACATTAATGAGCTAGCGTACTTTTCTCAAAAAAACTGACACGTGAATCATAAGTAACATACCATGTGCTATACATTGTTTGGTGAATGGTTTATGGTTTATTTATATATAACAAAATTTCAAATATTGCTGAATATTTATTTCATCTATATCACTGGGGACATGAGTGACCATAAGCACGTGAGACCTGCTAAGAAGAAACTGACTAATATGACCGAATGATTGTGGCTACCGTTATTCAGTTGGTTGGGGAGATCATGGTATTGCTAAGAGGGAGCACATAAAATGCTTTGCAATCAAATTTTCTTTTGTGTGTGGAATTATGAGTAGTTCAAATGTTAGTGTACCCTTTAATATTCTCCAACTGTTCAAAGCGTGATTAGCTGCAATGTACTTTTTTACACGCTGCTTTCTAATCATTTTGTTCCAACAAAGTGCTTCAAGTATCCTTCAGTTACGAATGTTTACAAAATCGTGCACCTAATAACTAGTCGAGTTCAGTTCTTAATAACACTAGAACATAACGTTCAGAAAAAGTGGGTGCTGCTGGAAATGATGAGTGCTACTGGAAATCATTATTGGTAATGGAAACAATAGCTGGCTGCTGGAAATGCTGCATTAGCCTGTGATATAATCAACGAATCTCTGTTAAAACATAATTCACCATAAACTACCCATTTTACATGGTAAAAGTCATTGCTTCTTCACATAACTCAAAATTTGATACTTTATCAAATGTCTATGAAAATTTCTAAATAGGGAGAAAACGTAAAATTAACGTGTCCAAATTTCATGCAAGAATGAAACAAGCAAATTTTCATTTCAATTATCAGTGGACATAGTAAGAGTTCATCGGTGCACATGAACAAAAAAATAATAACAATAAAACTGCATCTAGAAAACTTCACATGATCATTAGTCTTCATAACACCGGGCTTCGTATAATAGAAACACAAATCATTTAGTTGGTCCGTGCATCCTGTCAAATTCGTCGAATAATAGGTCACTAAGATCTATTGGAGTTGATTCGTCATTGTTCGACGGTGATGTCCTGCATAAACATCAAACACAAGCACATAAAAAATTTACCTATTCAAATTTTAGGTGTTATTATAAATAGTTTTAACATCTTACGATGTGGTCAAATTTCTTGGGCATTATCTTCTATCATGACCAATGTGTCCACACTCCCGACAGTGTCTAATCCCTCTCTTCATTGCCTTTTCCTTTGCTTCCGTTACTCGTTTTGACCTTCCTTTGCACCTTACTCTCTTAGGGTCTTTCATATATTGTGTTTGAGAGCTGGACCCTCCAACTTCGTTATTACTTGGTTCATCCTTCAACAACTTCAACTTCACCTGCAAACTTTTTAGAGTCTCTGACAGTAGCTCACATCCTTCTTCACACATTAATGCATCCTCAACCACATCTGAAGTAAGTCGGGACATTGTACTCCGCTTTATTAAAAGACCAGGATCTGCACAATCTTTATTTCTTTGCCATTTGCATCTGACACCAATCCAGATTTCGTAGTTTTCTTCACCTCTTCAAAATATATTTATCGGGCATATATTCAATCTGGTCCCTTCTGAACAATGCTAGGATGTGCTTGCAAATAATTCCAACAAATTCAAATATTTTGTAGCTACAAGATGCGTGGTCAGAATCTTTGACATATACAACTTCTGCCACTCTTGTTTCCCAATTTTTCCTTTCGCTCACATTAAAGACAACTTTAGAAGCAACCTCTGTTTTGAGCTCTGGGAAACATGATGTACTTTGTATTAGTTCTTGCTCAAATTTTTGAAACATTGTCCTTGTGTACAAGGTAGCCGACATCGGTAGAATACATTAAGCCACTTCAAATGCATCTACGTGATCAACAACTAACTCTTTTTGACGTTGATGAGAAAGTGCCCTCTCAAATCGTATTATGAAATCCATCAACGAATTTCTCCTTGATATGTATTGCTTGAAGAAAGCATGAGAACATTCCGCTCTTTGGCTGCTTGACATTCCAGCAGCAAAAAAGTGTCGTGCGTAGGCTGGAACCCAAGATTTCCTTAAATCAAACATTGAACGTAGCCATGGATGGTCAGTCAAACCAGCCTTTGTAACCACAATATTCCACTTCGCATCAAACTCATCCTTATTGTCAGTATCCCATATGACTTTCTGAAATTCACTCCAATACTCCTTAAAAGCAAAATGTGGTAACTTAACAGAGAACTTTGATGTGATGTGCCATATGCAAAGTCGATGAAATGTAGTTGGGAAGGCTATTGAAATCGCTCTGGTCATTGCCGCATCTTGATCTGTAATGATCGTTTTAGGTTCACCACCTGGCATGGCTTTCTTAAACTCCTTAAACATCCAAATAAACGACTCAATCGTTTCCTTGCTCAAAAATGCACATGCTAAGACAATTGTCTAACCATGGTTATTAACTCCCAACATTGGTGCAAATGTCAAGTCGTATCGATTCGTGTTGAATGTGGTATCAAATACAACAACATCTCCATAAAACCCGTATGCCCGTCTAGAAGTTGCATCTGCCCAAAAACATCGACTAAACCTGTCATCGCCATCTCCCTCAGCTCAGTCACTAGTTCAATATCGTGGTTCCTTAGCTTCCCATTCACATTACATTCAAGATTGTAAATATCATTTTTGATAAAACCCATTTTATCCATTCCTCCAGATTGCACCTCGAAAATACTTACCTTCTGATGAATGAGAATATTAACCGAGCCCAACTGTTTTGTGAGTACTTTTGTAGAATTTGAAATACGACGGTGTGATCTCAATAAATGCACTCTTTCTGAGGGTGTCATCTTATGATTGTGTCCATCTACAAAAAGAGAGATGGTATACTTCTTGCTCCTATTTGTCTTCACAACCACAATCTTAGCTTTGCAATCACATCTACTTATTCCCCGCTGTCTTTTTCTCTCCCGAGTTTCATCTTTCCTGTATGCACCTTGTTTGCAACATACAAATTCTTTCCTCAGAATCTCTTTCTTATTTTTCCCCCAAAAGCTGGAATGAAGTCGAATACAAAAGCCAGCCAAGAATGCATATCTATTATAGAAATTATAAACGAGGTCAAGCAAGTCGAACTTCATCCCAACTGCTGGTGTTTCCTCATTTCTTACTTTAGGAATGTAAATCCTCCCATTATCTGTTACACAGTCATCACTTCCTGAGCCCCCAGACATTTTACCCACATATATTATTGAACTATTTCTATATTATTGCATAGCAAATATTAATTCATTAATCAATCATTACTGCATTACAACATATCAATGCATTCCACTTACACAAAACATTGCCCAAATTGACATAATACACGCATAGCCTAGCTTGTTGGATTCTGATTACACAAAACACAAGCAAAATTTAATAATAGTTATGTCATCTCTTGTGAAATAATCTGGAAAAAATAACATTAGAACCAACATGTTCAACTAAGAACTCAAATGTAATTCAAACCAGCAATTACAGAACTTCACCCAATATCCTCTCCAAATGCTTACTCCTAATGCCATTAAGCCTAAGTTTAGGATCTTTTACCTACATTTCATAATTTCTCACCCCCACCAAAAACAATCAACTAAATATATTGAATATTCATAAGACGCATTATAGATGGCAGAAATGACGCATTATTGATTCCTCTAATGACGCATTATTGATGCCACAAATGATGAATTTCCTACCCTCACGAAAAACAAACCAAACCCAATAAATCAATCCAGCAAGAGTGAACTTACCTCTCAAAGTCAATCAGGAGCTCCGAAGTCAGTTAGCTTGAGAGAATGTGGTGGACATTAGAGAAGACTTTTTGGTAGTGGAGACTCCATCTCTACCAAAATCGAGGAACAACTGCTGCTGCTGCGTCTAGCTACAGAAAGAGATATGCTACTTTGCTTTCATTTGGAATCTCGTCTGCTGAAAGAAAAAGAGAAGGGGTTTTCACTTGAGCCATAGAATCAAAACAAGGCAATAACTAGATAAGAGCCATTAATCATTATACCGAGGATACCATAGATCACAGGCCTCCAAAGGAGCTAATGACAATGGGGCGACTATCGGGTTTGGGAACTTTGAATCTTTCTAATTGTGGGTTTGCATTACATTAAAAAAAAGAGGATTGTGTTCTTCAGTTTTTCACAGAGAGGGAAAAATCTTCAACTGAAGTTGGGTTTCCAACGGGTCAGATTTCAACCCGGTTCTACATGCACCCTCTTTTAAAAACTCATCGTTTGGTTTTATCCCACGACTCTTACATACCCCTCAAAAACACCCCTTATAACTTTCCACTCACTATAGAAGCACTCTGTGCCATACGGGCAGATTAGAGCTGTTGGGCTTAAGGATGATTTTAGTCAAGTTTATGGGATTTGTCTTGGAAAATATTTGTCATGCAAAATGTAGCTAACGTCAATATCTTTTTAATGACATCTTACACGTTAAAGTTGGTGAAGAGTAAGCCCCCCAAAAGCCCAAAATCGGAATCTCTGTTATAATCCTCAAATAATTAGGAAAGCTGACTTGTACTTTCTATTTTTTATGTTTCCTATATGGTTAAAGTTTTTTTGGCCATTCTTGCCTTGCAAGTTAAGTTATTTGAGGTTTCATGACCCGCTTCATCTAGAAGAGAATACTGTGCTTGGCGCGTGCATGCGATGTTGTATTTCAAAGTTTTCTCTTTCACTCTTATGATATTATTTTCTGTGTTTTAATTATGTTCACGTATAACTAAACTTTAATCTAGGGAAATGTTAAGCTCTAGCTGTTTGGGCCAAAAATTGACACGTCCAGCCCAAGGCTCATCAGAACAAAACAAGGCTGATTTGGGCCTCACAGGCCCAACATAATAGGAAGAGGGAGTCCAGAAGAGGGAACAATCCCACGTGGCAACCTCTGGGATAAAAAGTCAGCAATGGCAGCCTCTGGGATGGAAAGTCAGCAATGGCGGAAGTCAGCAATGGCAACTGCCATAGAAGAAGTGATTGAAGGGTTCGTGACATCAAGAAGAACTGAAGATTAAATCCCCCTTATATATGTATATTCAGAGATTTTTTCTGTCTTTACAGAGAAGGTAATTCTCCCAAATAGATAAGCAAGTTACAATCTCAGAGAGGGATAAGCAGAAAAGCAGGGAGCTGTCCAGAAAAAGAATCAAACTAACCATCACGGGTAAAATATCACAAGGGGCAGCTGAAAAACAGGGAAGTGAT
>NC_024131.1:15270184-15291705 GCF_000346735.1 Prunus mume
GAACTTACTTGGGAGATATTCCTCACCCAAATTCACAATCGTTTGTTTGCAGAAATCAGTAACTTGGGGCGCAAGTTATCCATTCCAAACTAAGTCTGCTAGAATTTTTATTACTAGCAGTGGCATGCTCGCACACCAAAGAAAGCTGACTTGTTGACCAGTCTATGGTTCTCAAGGCAGTGGGGAACTTTGCCCTTCCATCACAGGAGTAAACGCAAAACGGGCAAACACTAGCATGATGATATAGTATTGTACATTGATTTATCCATATATTAAAGTGATTTTGTGTTTGAACTTTTAATTGCCGAGTTTTATACTGGCCATTATGGTATATGACTAAGTTATATGATGTAAAATTGAGTGAATGCCACACTGATTTTGAGTATGCTTCTTGCAATTAAAAGGTGTGATTACTTAGGGTAAATGCCATAGTATAAGAATTACATGATTTATTTAGTTACTTGTGCTCATCGTATTTTTCATGTTTATATCTAGCCTAGTGCCATAATGAGGTTGCATGTTGTAGGAATTATTCTAGCCTAAATGCCATAGGGAGAACAAACGTAAGTAACTAATCTTCAATATGGAATTACCTCTTAATGGATGAATGAACATAAATGCTGTATTGGATTGCTTGTGGTGGATGCCTAGCCTTAATATGTCTTCCTCATTTTCTCAACCAATTAATTATCCTTCAAAACTTCCTTTCCAATTTGTGTTTTATTTTATTCGCATTGAATCTTAAAAAATAATTCATTGATTTACAAGTTAAGTATTTAATACATCTTTTCAATTGATTTCAATCATAATGGGAACGACCTCATATTTACCTTTGCTATACTAATAATAGTCTTGTTCTATTGCGAGTATATATAGCGTTTTAACCTCTATTTTGTAGGTGGCTAAAATCCTGTCACAATTTTTGGCGCCGTTGTCAGGAATTGAAGATCAATCATTATTTAGTTTATACTGAGTACTTTACTTTGTTCATTTTGTTTAATTTTAATTTATTAATTAGCTGTGTGTGTCTTGTGTAGTTTATGGTGAGTAGAAGCACAAGATCCAAAAATCCAAATCTTGTCCCTTAGACTCTGAGCTTGAAAAAACAGCAAAGAAGAACGCAAGAAACAAAGCTCCATCTTCTACTACTCACAAGGATGGATTAATTAGTGAGTCTAAGAGTTCTACGCCTACTCCACCAAGACAACACACTACCTTAATGACATTGACGATTCCGACAGCTGGCCAACCCTTGAAAAGCTCCCTCTCTGCCAGAGCTAACAATTCACCATCATGAATCTTTTATCCTAAAGTTGAAGAGGGGAACTCAATTTGAGTTGAAGCCAGGAATTCTGAACTTGCTGCCATCTTTTCACGGCCTTCCCAAGGATGATCCTTATATGCATCTTAAGTTATACCATGAGGCCATGGAAAACATAATTATTAAGGGCATGGAACCGGAATGCGTGAATCTCAGGTTGTTTACTTACACTCTTAAAGACAGAGCCAAAGCGTGGCTCTACTCATTGCCTATGAATAGCATTACCACTTGGGACCAGCTCCAAGAGAATTTTTGCTCAAAATTTTCCATGCTTCCAAAACACTAGCGTTGAAGAAAGAGATCTTGACATTTTCACAAAAACCAGGAGAAGCATTCCACGAAACTTGGGACAGATTTGGTGAGTTATTCATGGTGTCCACATCACAGCCTAGATAGTGGGCTTTAGATGCAGATATTCTACGATGGTCTCAATGCAATTACCAAAAGAAATGTGAATGCTTCTACAGGGGGATCTCTAATGGAAAAGACAACTAGACAAGTCTATGAATTATATGATATGCTTGCCACAAACTCTCAGCAGTGGTCTGAAGATAATACAAATAAAAAGAGGTTTTTTAGAAATCAATCAAGCCACTCCCAATGTCTCAACTCAAATCGCTAGTTTGGAGAGAGAGATTGAAGCCATGATGCATGGTTCATCAATTTATGTAACCTCACAAGTATGCGCCATTTGTAATGAAGAAACACATGATATTACAAATGCCCAAGTAAAGCCACATTTCCAAAGCTTGTTGAAGAGCATGTTAATGCTTTGAATACTTTTAATGGACCAAAGAATGACCCCTTTTCATTCACTTACAATCCGATGTGGAGGAATCATCCAAACTTTTAATGGGGAGGACAACAACAATCTCGCTAGCTTCAGCCATGCACAAGTCAGACTCAAACATCCCATGTAGAAGCAAAAATATATACTTTGGAGCAAATGATGGCAAAACAACAAAATACTCTGGAATGGCAGCAATCTACAATGGAAGCTGTGACTTAACTATTGCAAAATTAGAGTGCTTCTATTTCAAAGTTGGAAATTCAGCTGGGTCAGTCAGATAATCAGGTTAATGATCGTGAAAAAGGGATAATCCCTAATCAACCTGAACAAAACCCAAGAAATCAAGAGCACCTCAAGGCCATCAAGACGCTCAGAACGGGAAAAACTTTTGACAATAGGCCGAACATTGAATTTGAGGAAGAGGAAGCTCATATTGAAAGAGGCATGCAACAAGCGCCATCGAATGCCACAGCCGTGACATCACTTGTGCCAAGTGCTATGTTGGAAGCGCGAGCCCTTACGCAAGAGCCCAACTCTCATGAAAGCAATGCCTGGGATTTTGGTACCTTGTTTGCACCCTCTAAAAAACCACCATATACTCCGCCATTGCCTTTTCCTAAGAATCATTAGAGTGCTACTAAGGACCAACAAATGTTGGATTTCATTAAGACATTTACTAAAGTGCAAATTAACCTGCCACTACTTGATAGAGCATGAGGAGGTCATACTTACAGTGCAATGTAGCGTTGTGTTTCTCAAGAAACTACCACCTAAAAAGCTAGATCCAAGGAGTTTTATAATTTCTTGCACAATGGGAAATTCTCATTTTGAAAAAGTTTTAATTGATCTAGGAGCTAGCATTAATTTGATGCCTTTCTCAGTTTTTCATGAACTAGAAAAAGGTTAACTTAAGGCAACTTCTATAGCTTTGCAACTTGTAGATAGGTCAGTCACTTACCCACTTGGAGTTCTGGAGAATGTCATCATCAAAGTGGACTGGTTCTACCTGCCAGTGTACTTTGTGGTCTTGGACATGGAAGAAGACAAGGATGTACCTCTGATATTTGGGAGACCTTTCATGGCCACTGCTAGAACCTTAATAGACGTTGAAGAAGGCACCCTCACCATACGTATTATGGATGAATCAGTGGTTTTTAAATTGTTTGATGTTTCCAAGAAACCACACAATGAAGATGAGTGTTTTCGCATTGAGGTAGTGAAATTTGCGTTCGTGAGAAATTCAACTTCATATATTATTCAAGCTTGCCTCACTAGACCAAAAGAGTGCTTTAAAGGCGAAGATGACATGTTAGAGCTCATTGCCGCACTTGACAAAGCTCCAATTCAGTATCCAATTAGGCGCCATTCCTTTGAAGCTCTTGGTCCACCAAAGCCGCCCCTCCCACCTTCCATTGAGCAACCACCAAGGCTGGAACTCAAACCATTACTGGTTCATCTTAAGTATGCGTATTTGCAAGCCTCAAACACGTTACCAGTAATCATTGCAGCAGACTTGAATGAGACTTAGGATAAATTGTTGAGGTTTCTGAGGGAATACAAGACAGCCATTGGATGGACTATTGCAGACATTAAAGGTATTAATCCCGCCCTGTGTATGCACATAATACTGTTAGAAGCATATGCTAAACCTACTATTGAAGCTTAAAGGCGTCTCAATCCCAATATGGAGTAGTAAGAGCTGAGATGATTGGTCGAGGACTCAATTCCTTCCAACGTAACAAAAAATACATATTACGAAGTTTTACAACAATGCTATATTTTGTAAATGCAGTGCATTCTTACACCTTGACCTTAGTAAATTAATTCTAACAAATTCATAAGTCGCCAAAATAGTATGTCTGCCTGTGTTACAACTTACAGAAAAAATGAAAAATGCTGCAGAACGCTGCAGAATGCGCCTAGCATTACAATGCAGTTACAGAATTAATGAAATTTTGTACTACGCTTGTGAGGAAGGCTCCCAATTTAGTTTTGAGTCTTGAATCAAAAGAATTAATCAAATCATAATAAGCTATGGGATGACAACAAGACCTCTCTGCTTCGCATCTCAGACGAACTGTGTCGGCATGGGCAGGTAACCAGGCTTATGAGCTTGAAATGACACCAGTTGTGGACTTATGAGCTTGAAATGACATCAGTTGTGGAATCAACATTCTGTTTCCCATTGCCAATAATAAGACTACTCAAGGGGCCACTAAATTCTGACCCATAGATGTGACCCATTTTAGCACGTTTAGTCTCTAAATACCTCTTGTTCTCCTTAGTAATGGGAGTTACTAATGGTATTCTGCCCGAAACTGTTAAACCATAACCCCTTAGCCCAACATACTTAGAAGGGTTGTTTGTCATCAGCTTCATTGTTCGAACACCAAGGTCCCTTAGTATCTGCAATGAATAAGCCAATAGTTCAGTTTTACCAAGAGAAAGGTACTCTTGAATATTCAAGTATTTGGGGTTTAAAAAGATAGTCACATGATAAAGTTCACTGTTCTATGAAATAATAAAAAGATTCATCGAGGCAAATAGCATTTTCTCAACTAATTTACTGTAGGAATTCCTTATAACTGAGAGTCTCTGAGAGTAAGTTTTTCCTTCAAACTTGTAGAAACCAACATTCATTCAACTCTTGAATGCAATACGAGATCTATTATATGTTGCAGAACAAATGACTTGTCAATATTCATCATAACTACTCCTCTATGTTAAAACTTTTGAAATCTTCAAATTTGAGTTTCAACTATCCAATAAATTTAACAGAATTCATGCAAGATAAAGACCAATACTTAATTAAACAACATTATGATGGGATCCAAACCTCTATGGCTAATAAATCGTTTCGAAATATCAAACTTACGCATGTAATTAGAGGCCAGACAGAATCAACACTGATTGCCAAGCAATCGAAAGCTCAATAAAGAAATCTCAGTTAATTTGTTACCAACTTGAAACAGTAATTCAGTCTACTTTCAAAATGCCTGTAAACAGAATTTCTACTAGGAAGTACCTGGGCACCAATGCCATATTCTCGTGAGTCAACAGGCAACCCCAAATCCTCATTGGCTTCAACTGTATCACGTCCAGCATCCTGTAGGTTATAAGCACGAAGCTTGTGACCCAAACCGATGCCCCTTCCTTCATGACCACGTAGATACACCAGGACACCCCTGCCATTAGCCTCAATCTGCCGCATTGCAAGTGCGAGCTGTTTCCCGCAGTCACATCGGGCCGATCCAAATATATCTCCTGTGAGGCATTCTGAATGTACTCTCACTAGAACATCTTGTCCGCCCCCAATGTCACCCTGCTTATACCATAAACTTAGTTATAAATTAAACATTACTATAGTATTGAAAAGAAAAAGAAAAATAAATTATGGATCCCGTATTCAGGTGAAGGATCTAACAGGACCAGATTGGCCTAGGCTTCAGACATAATTTCATTCTGGTCATCAGGTAACTTTGTCTACCAGCTACACAACTATTTTTGGTATAAAAACTCTAGTATTCTAGTATTAAAAGTGAGTGCAACCAATAACTTTGTTTTACATTGTAACTGAGATAAACAAATTAAAAATAGATTGAATATCAACGTAACAAACAGTGCTTACCTTAACCATTGCAATATGTTCAATCCCATCTAAGATGGATCTATAACAGTGGGCTGTGAATGGTCCCCACATTGTAGGTATCCTTGCAGCACCAGAACGATCAACTAATTTGTCTCTCTTCCGCCTATACCTGCCATTGTCCGAGCACTGGATCAGTTAAGTCGTTTATGCTTTAATGAAAATGCAACACCATAACAAATAAGATGGAAGGTAAGTATAAAATTGAAAAGAAAATAGTCGATACATGCATATATTTATATATACATTGACCTGAAAAAAGAATAGGGATCAATGAATCTATGAGATGAGTTAAAGCATGAGATAAGATGTTTGCTCTTTATGAGCTATTGCATAAATATATATTGCGTTGAAAACGCAGGTGAAATGTAGGCTTTCATCGAGCTATTAAACATTTAAAACTGCAGGTTAAATAATTCTAGCTATATTTAAAGTCGCAGGAGAAAATGTAGGCTTTCATGGAGCAACTGCAGTTAACTTAGTATACAGTAAATTTTGTCCAAAAGTGGGCAATAAATTTACCTTATTAAATCAGCAATGGATACAATTTTCAAATTCTCCCGCTGTGCAAATTGGCGAAGCTTTGGTAATCTAGCCATTGAACCATCATCATCAACAACCTCACACAAAACAGCAACGGGATCCAATCCAGCTAGCACGGCAAGATCAACAGATGCTTCAGTGTGTCCAGCTCTTTTCAAAACACCACCCTCTCTGTACTTCAGTGGAAATATATGACCTGGGCGGTTGAAATCATCAGGTTTTGAATCTCTAGAAGCAAGAGCTAAAACTGTTGTTGCCCTATCACTTGCAGATACCCCTGTGGTTGTACCATTTTTTGCATCCTAAAAAAGTTATTAATGCAAAATCAAAGTTGAGAAAGAGTTAGATAAGTACGCAAATGAAAAACATCAACAACTAACTTACAAAACCTTCCATAAAGCACAACACTGCAATTGAGTCCACTGGGAATATTGTCAGTGGACAATTCAGGTAAATATCCTAAACCGGATAGTTTAAGCTTTTTAATGGGTTTGTTATTGTACTGACTGTTGTGGTCATTGATTTTCGAATATATGTTAGTACATTTAACATTCAAGTTCAAACCTATGATACATTGGCATATTTTCTAACATATTCATTCCGCACAAACTGCATTGTCTCAGCACTGTCTCTTCAGAAAGAGAACTAGCGTATTATCATTGTTTTCTTTTTCATGATAAGATAGGAGAGCTCAAATTTTGAAATTGCAGGTCTGCCCTGCTGAGATGAGGAATTAATCTGTTGTAGCCTTAGAATGTCAAATAAGAGATCAACATTAAGTCATGAAATTACAATATTGAAAGGAAAAGTTAAAATTTTCAAATAAAATGTCAGATAATAATAATACTTACCACTGTCACGGTGAACGCTGTTCGAAGCTTCTCATCATTATCCTTTTGTGTTACCATTAGAGGTAATTGCAACCTCTCCAGATCTTTTCCATCCATGCTCACGCACACTATTCCAGTGCTATGCTTCACAATAAAAGCCATAGCCTCAGGTGTTGCTAGTTGCGCTGCCATGATCAGATCTCCTTCATTTTCTCTGTCCTCATCGTCTACAACCACTACCATCTGCAATAGTAATTTCAATTACTCATGGAAATATACTTCAAAAAAAGGTGGACAAACATAGAGTGCCATGCCACCGTAAGACAAGAAAAAAAGCACATAAAATAAGCAACCTTTCCTTGGCGAATGTCTTCAATGGCCTCTGGGATGGAAGCAAATCCTTTTGTGGGGCAATCCAAATCAAATTCATCATTATCAACTGGAAAACCACTAGTTGTTGGAACAGTATCTGCTGAAAGTGTTCCAAATGCTACTGCATCCGGCTGTATCTCAATCCCAACTGACTGATCATCAATGAGAGTACTATTTGTCACTGCACCATTGCCGTTAGTATAAACAAGGTCACCATCTTCAGACACCATTGTAGCTCTAATTCGAGAAACCCCCTTATTACTGAATGAAAATTTACTACCCATCTGGATCAAGGCTATACTAGACGTGTTCCCATTAGACAGAGAAAGATTCAGAGTATGCAACCCATTGAACAATTTAAAATTTTTGCATGCCCTACACAAAATAGAATGCCAATAAGTACCAAGAGATGAAAATAATGGTAGAGAAAGGATAACATGAAACATAGCAAAATGGTGTGAGTAGATTGTGTAGCTAACACAAATAGTTGAAGAGATTAACTAGATAGGAACTTCTCAGTATATAAAATGTATTCGAACATCTTTTATGAAGAGAACCAGTTGTTGAATAATCCAGGCCTTAAAATAAGTCTACCATAAATTAAAGTTTCTCCTAAGAGTTATGGCCCAAACAATCATCAAGTATATTGCTTTGTTTATGAGATAGGAAAAGAAAAAAAAAAAGTAACATACACATGAATACTACAACTGTATTTACACTATTAATCGATTACATTAACGTAACAGTTGAAACGTTCAATCATTAAAGGGCCCACTTGGATATGTGTTCTGCAAAAAAGTGCAGTCCTCGGAGTTCATATCTCAAAACCAATCTTAGCAAAGCCTTTGAAAAAGTTTTTATTTGCCAGTATATCAGAAATGGGTAGAGCTTTATGATATTATCTAATTTTGTTTCCTTCAAATTGAGTGAAACCGCTGGACACAACAAATAGTCAAAATTTTGTTTTCTCTCAGAAGAAGGTTGTCCAAAACTATTTCCTAAGCAGACAAACAAAGCTGCCAATTTTTATTATTATTTTGTAACTTCCATTATCTGAGCACTTAAAACTAATCGAAATGTTGGATCTGACCAACTAGAGAAAATTCCTACTCATACACAACAACAATCACAAATAAGAGTTCTTAAGAGGCAAATCATATGATATGACAAACATATGGTAAACAATGAAAAAATAAATAATAGCATGAAGTATACAGCTAAAAACATAAATAAATAAAAGTTCAAAGAATTAAGCAAAGCATTAGCATCTTGCCATAATCCAAGTCCACATTTGATGAGAAAATTTCAATCAAACAAGATATATGTAGAAGATGTAAAGGAAAATAGCTACAAAACATCAAGAACACAAAAACCCAGATGGGTTTTAACTTAAAAGATTAATACAACAGATATAAAGCTGAAGAAATGAAAGAAAGCTCACTGAGGTCGTGAAAGGGGAGTTGTAGAAGGGCATGAGACGTTGATGGAAGCCATGGGATTGTTGGAGAAACCTTGCCAAAGCCCAAAATCAGACTCTTTTGAGACCTTCCCACTAAAATGGCTCTCTTTGGATTATAGGATGAAAGAAGATGAAGCAAAACGAAGGAAGATGGACAGGGAACAGATTATGAAGCAATGGCGATTTATATAGAAGGGAGAGGTTTGTTACTCGCGGGTGACGAAGCTTTGTCCCCAACCAATCAGAAAACAATAACACATCACGTGGTACGAACTTTCTTTTATAATTGAATAAAGATGTTGATCTCCTCGTTGATAATAAAAAATTTATAAAATCCCTAAAAAAATTTAAAATTTAAAATTTCAAAAAGGCATGATAATATTGGAAAAATAACTCATCTATTTATTTTATTTTCAGATTTGTTATATACAAACGATACTGAATAAGGGGGGAATTGAACCTAGAACATTAAGTGCATAAGTAATTATTATTGACCACTTGAGTTACAAGTCCTTTGTTTTTTTTCATGTTTTTAATACCAATAATCTCTGAATTTAGTCTCGATTTACATTTTGATCCTTGAAATTCAATTGAATACAATAGAGTTGAGAGGCTATAAACAACCACTTTTAAAATTCAAATACAAAAATGCGAACCAAACACAAATTCATGACTTACTCTTTATTTTATTTTATCCTAAATATGTATAGTTGGTCACTCCGTGGTCAATATTGTGGGCTCTCTTATTTTATTTTTTAATTATTAAAAGAAAAGGTAGATTCCATCCTGGGAGTCCCACAGTTTGTTTGGGAGTGTTTTATTTTTTATTTTTTATCTTATTTTTTTAAGGCCTCTCCTAATACAGGAGTCGATAAATATCTACAAACTCACACACACGCCGATGCCGGGGGTTGAGCCTAGGACCGCTCCTAACAAGGGGCAGAGCCCCAACCACTGCACTGTGGTGCCCATCCGCCAGTTTGTTTGGGAGTTTATGTTATCTTGGATAGGGAAGACAGAAAAAAAAATATATATATGAGATTACCGCACAAAATCTTTTCTTATTTTAAGGCAGAAGATGCATTTGATGCAAATAAAAGAAACAAGAATATGCACATGATTGTTGGAAATTGAAATAGGTGAAACTTATTTGTGCATATGCATCACGTGTAATACACGTCTCTCACATCTTGTGGTCTATAAATTTATAATGAGATTGACCTTTTAATTGCTTTAACAAATGCTTTATAACAATTTAAAGAAGAACACCCTCCTTCCTCGGACCCCTTCTCCACCGGTCACCTCTCCATGTCCTTTTTGCTATCTTCTCTTCCTTCTACATAAAAATTTCCGATTTAATGATGGGTAACTTGTTGAGTTCAAATCAGGTTGAGAGAGAGAAAGGGGGACGGCATGGTAGGTGGGATTGCTAGGTTTTTTAATTTAAATTTACATCTTGCAGCTTTTAGAATTTTGTTAATGGTAAAATTAGGACTATATTTTTACAGTGTTTCTAAACTACTATATGGATGGAGAGGGGGGATCGAACTCATATGCAAAGGAACCGATATAGTAAGTTGACCAACTGTCATAATCCACATCTGCAAAATTAGAAATTAATTAAAAGGATGGTAGAGTGAGCAGTTGGAGTAGTATAAATACAATTTTCCTAATACTATATTAATAGATTTTTTATCCGTTGTGCGCCCCTAGATTTCGGCGAAGTATATATATTATCTACAATTAAAGGATGGGGTATGGAAGATGGGGCATGGAGGGTATTATTGATGCTATTATTGAGCTCTACTTTACCTCACTTCACATTGGGGTAGGGATGGAGAATGGGGAAGAAAGGTAGGCTCAATACGTGTTGATTGGTACCCATGGCTAGACCTAGACCTAATCCAAGGACTAGTTAGTTAGTTTTTCTTTGGCGTTTGGTCAAGTTATTTTTCAATATTACGTATTCTTCTATTCTTTTAAATTGAATGGTCCAAAGTTTAGTTGGGTTTGATTAACACATTGTTAGTCTCATTCGTTTGTATCTTCAAATTGTAGAGAGCATACTTCCATATATATGCTACTAATATAACATAGGAAAAGAACAAAACTACTTAATCATCACATTTTATTTTGGTCCTTCCAAAGAATAAACGGGGAGTCATCATATAATTACATTGGAAAAAATTTAACATTGACCTTGAACTTATGACTTTCTTCCGACCAATTTGCCCATACCGTCAAACTTGTCAAAATTTCTTGTAGTTTTCTATTAACAATGCCCCCGGAATGGATGAAAGCAATCCTCAATTTGACATGAATTTGACAAATTTGATTGTAAGGGGTAAATTGGCACGTTTTGAAAAATTAAGGGAGATCATTATCAAAAAGAAAGCCCAAAGAGAAAAACGGAAGAAGGTCCTAAATTTAGATGACATTGCCAAAATGGTTTTTGATTGTGCTTTCTAGACTTTTGTTGTTTGTTGGGTTCTTTCTAGCTAGGAGGAGTCCGGTAGAGAGTTTTTCAAATAATTTCTGATTTTTCATCTTCATGCGTAGTAGTTTAAAGCACATTAAATTACAATTTTTTATTCTTTTTTTCTTTCAATTGTACATAGTTTTTTTTTTTTTTTGAGTTAATCATTTTATTAGTCCCTGAACTTAAACCCGATTTGCATTTGATTACCTCAATTTCCAAAATGGTTCACGTGGTCCTTTAACTTCACTTTTGTTAGGACAAATGATCATGCTGTCAATTTTGTTAACTTTTTCTATTAAATGTAGGGGCAAAATGGTATTTTTATATTAAAACCAAAAAAATAAATAAATAATCATATCTTTAAATCAAATAAAAAACCAACAAAAATTAAAATTAAAATTAAATTTGGGGGAGTAGGAATCGGGATAGAGGAGGGGAGAGAGAGTTTAATTTTAATATTTTAGTTTTTAAAATTTTTATTCATATTTTAATCAATTATGATACAAAAATACCATTTTGCCCTTGCATTTAGCAAAAAATTTAACAAAATTAACGGCAGGACCATTTGTCCTAACGAAACTGAAGTTAAAGGACCATAGAAACCATTTTGGAAATTGAGATAGTCAAATGCAAATCAGGTCTAAATTCTGGGACTAATAGATACAGCAGCGGATATGGTTATTCCTCGAACAGCGCTTATTGCAAAGAGCCAAAGAGCCTTTTCTTCCTAAGGAGATATTCATTAAACCATTAACAGTCGAACCGACCGGAGAGAGATTGCTTCCATCACAGACCGGAGAAGGTCACTAGCCTCAAAGCCGATAAGACCCTAAGACGCGACAACAACAAAAGGCATTTTCTTTCAAAAAAGCCTAACTTGAAAACTCTTATCTACGCTATTTAGCCCGACTCCTTTCTTTCCCCATGTGGAATCAGTCCCCCTTTGTTTTTTTTTTTTTTTTTTTTTCCCAAAGTTAGGTAGGGGGAGGGGGTTTTTTTGTTTTTGTTTTTTTTCCTCACACACATATTGCCAAGGTACTATTTACTTCGAACATGAGATCACTACCCTAGAAGTTACAATTTTTTTCCACTAGGTTAGACCTCGTTGGCAACTTAACCATTGTGGTTAGTTGCCATTTTTCATTTAGGCTAAATTCCGTCAATTTTATTTAGCTGAAGCTTAAATGATTATAAAACATAAGCATGCATGTCATTGTTGCATATACATCCCACCAATTTCACGAAGAGTTATTTACACTGACATCCGTGAGATTTTTGGTGTTCAGAAATTACATTAACATTCCTTGAGGTTTCAAATTGTTTTAACAAATCTCCTTTACAGTGCGTTTGGATAAGGAAATAAACTTGAGACTTTGACAAAAGTCAATTAGGATTCTAGAGTGTTTAAAAAGATTTTGTTTAAATGCTAGATTTCATGGAACTTGGTGGAACTTTTAGATTTCGTATAGACTTTCAGAAGACTTCTATATAATTTTTTATAAAATTCCTTAAGATTTGTATGGCTTTTATTCTAGACTTCTATAATTTCTTTAACATATATATTTTTTTAAACGAATGCTAACTTCGGCATCCTTACCCAAATGAAGCACTACATCATGCAGCAGGACGGTTCATAGCATATACATAGTGTCCACATGTATATATTCTAAAAGTTGTAATGAAGGATGAGAAAATTTCTGCATTGATGCTGAGATGTTCTAATATATGATTTGTACCAACACTATTTGCAATATGAGGGCACTTACTGTTTTTGCAAACACAAACAGAAAAACATAAAACGGGGTTTCTAGTCACAACACTTTTTGCAACATGGTGGCACTTACTGTTTTGGGAATGATAAATCTTGAAATCACGTTCCATAATGGAAAGAAGGCGGATGAAACTACAGCAGAGTAATGGCCACGATCATCATGCCATGGAAGGTGAAGTATTGATCAAAGAGAAAATAGGGAGTGTACCTTCACATATGGAGGAAGACTGTTCGTCTTTTATAGTGAGAAAAATTAGGGCGTATGTAGAGAGAAAAACTAGTGCCTGACGAAATACTTGGGTGGGAGGTTGGATTTATTATAGTCTTTGTTATTTATAACTCTCACCTTAAAACCTACTAAAATTTACCACTTAATGAAATCCTTCTAAATACATGACTTTTTGAATACACTTAGACTTTATTCAACTTTTTTATAATAATACACCCATATTTGTATAGACTTTTTAAAAGTTTATACAAGTCTAAATTGAATACACTCAGACTTGTAAAACATCTTTTAAAGTTTGTATAAATCCAAATTGAATACACTCGGATTTTTAAAATATTTTTAAACGCTCTAGAATCCTAATTGAATACCCCACTTAAATTGACATGAACCAATTCCTGTGTTTATAATTTTTTTTTTAAAATAGAAATTTAGAAATTCCGCGTGGGAAAAAAAAGGAATTTGGAGGTCATAAATCCCAACTTTAAATTCAATCTAAAAGGTTTTCATTTATAAAATTTCAAGAGGGATTGAGTTTAAATATTTAAAATAAAATAAAAACCTTTACAAATAAAGGTTACATTTCGTATATAAATTCGTTACCAAAACAAGAAACTTTACAAATTTTAGAACATTAATTTCCGTCATTTTAAATTTCATCATTTATGAATTCCTTTGTACTTTTAAATTTCCTCATCCAAAGTTAATTTACTGTCAATATAAATAACTTTTCATAAACTTAATTCATAATTATATTTATTATTAAATTAAAAAGATACTAAGATACAAAGTTATTTGGTTTAGTGATTTTCCTATTTTAGTTGTTTATCGTTTTACGTTTTGACTTTTTTTAATCTTAAGATTCAAAGAAGATCTTCCTTGTAATTGGTGTACACGCTATGTGTAGAGTCACAGGCAGGTGATGCAATGCAACAATGGGATTACGACAATGAAGGATGAGAAGTGGAGAAAACGCATGTGCCGCCACCCACGCAAACAATACAGAGAAAGAAATTGAAAGGAAGGTCGGGGAGATTCTTCTTCTGTCTGTGTCCCTATCCACTGAGAAATGAGGGTCAAAACGCTCGTTGTTGGATAACACGACACTCCTTCGACGACGTGGAGGTTGCAAAAGCCCAAACCAAAGTTTTCCTCCTACTCGTCTTCGCGCACGCCTTTCTTGACTATGACCCTCTACTTTTGTTTCTCTGTTTTTGTTTCCTAAAAACAATCGAGACCGAGTCATTGAGGTGTTGGCAAACGTTGTTTGTTTTCCACTGAACATAAAGAGAGACATTTTTTTTGGTTTTGGGCTTTTGGGAAATCATTAGTAAGTTAATACAACATTAAACGTTCATGATTTGGATATTTCAGTTATACCTTAAAACAAATCAGAGAACTTGAAACCCTCTAACCATTTTAATAGATCATGGTGATTATTTTCATTGTTTTATTGTAAATATTGTATTTGTCTATTTAGTTGATCACAATTAGATGGCTATAGGTTTTTCCATTAGACTTTTTTTTTTTTTTTTTTTTTTTTGCACAATGATTGTTAAAATAAGGATCTAAAAACCAAACGATTCACTTAGTGAAACCACATTGTGACCAGTTGGCCCAAATGAGTAGTTAGTATCGTATTAACTCAGTAACTTACTAATTCATCTATATATATAAAGCAAAAGGCAAAGAATGGTAAAACATTTAAAATACCAGAAAATGTCATTGGTGAATTCAAACATTAAGAATTAAAATTATTAATTAAATGAGGATAATATGGTAAATTCACACTTTTTTATATTAAAAAATTAAAATTAAAAGAAAAATCAGATAATGAATCCTATTTTTATATAACACAACTACCCATTATCTTTTTTAATTCTAAAATAAAATAAATTTTTTTAAAAAAAAGCCTCTCGCAGGAGCGGAAGCGCGTGCGGAGAGGCTAGTTTATTTTAAGTCATTCAGTTAGAAGTTGGTAAGAGAAGAGAAATAATTTCAACTAGCCCCTTGGCACACCCATAAAAATAGGACTTATTATTTGATTTTGTTTGTTTTTTATTTTTTATATGAAAAAATGTGAATTTACCATATTATCCTCATTTAATTAATAATTTCAATTCTTAATATTTGAATTAACCAAAAATATTTTTTGATAGTTTGAATGTTTCACAATTCTCTACATTTTGCTTTATATATATAGATTTCGAGCGACTATATTGAGAAAAGATAAGCCCATAGGTTCTCATTTCATGTTGGTAAAACTAGACTCGTATACTAATTGTTTAGAGCCCATAAGTTTTATAAAAAAAATTCCAATAAAAAATCGGCTTATAAGGAGAGAATGCCTAGGTGCTCATATACCATCCCGATAAATGTTGTCCTGATGTTTTGGATCCTTACATTTGCATTTGCAGGCCATTTTAGCAGATATGGGCCGTGCACACGTCATTTAACATAAAGGCCTTTTTATTAGTCGTGGGCTTCTCTCTTTCATTTCTTGGCCCATGATCATGTGAAGTTAGTTTCCGTTGTGGGCTTCGGCCCACAACCCAAAGAGGAAAAAACAAAAAGAGACTGAATTTCTTTTCTCCCATGTTCCTGAAACTACGGAAATATATTGACTCCAATTTCATGAAAGAGACGATTCGGTTGCTTTAAAATCATAATCTGTACTTGCCGAAGAAAAAGACAAAAAGCAAATCGCCAGATCACCGGCCATCTGCACCGTAGGAAAACTTACCGTTATAGGCTGAACTTTTCATCCAACGGCCATAAACCCCGCGCAGTAAACAAACCGCGTTTCGCCCTGAGTTGGTAACACGTTTTCTAAACCGACCCTCTATCATCAGAAGAAAATCTCTACCGTCCAAGTCCCTTAAATTTCGCCACAAACAAGATTTGAATAATCCAACGGCGATCCCTCAGCCAAGTCTTCTCACCATTTCCCTCTATAAAAGGCCCCCCACCCTGCTCTCCTTAAACCCACATCCTGCGCCTCTCTGCCCTCAAACCCTCACACTCTCTCTCTCTCTCTTCGTGCGAATTCTCTCTTTCTCTCTCAACAATGGCCAGATTCAGCAGCGTCGTTCTGGTGCTAATGGCTTCTCTCTTGTTGGCCTCAACAAGGGCACAATCCCCTACATCGTCACCAGCCAAGTCCCCTGCGTTCACTCCCAGAAAAGCCGCTGCCCCTTCTCCATCGAGCACTCCACCCAAGGCTTCACCTGCTCCTTTGAGCACTCCACCGTCGGCTGCTCCTTCTCAGTCTCCCGCCGCAGGCTCTCCGCCATCTCCTCCATCCGCTTCCCCTGAATCTCCAGCGATCCCTCCATCTTCAGTCTCTGGACCGCCCTCTGAGGCTCCCGCACCCGCCACCAACGGCGCCGGTTTGAATAGATTCTCCGCCGCCGGATCTGTGGCCGTAGGAGTTTTCGCTGCTGTCTTGGTTATGTAGAGTGGGGGGTTTATGGATTTTTTACAATTATCCATTTAATATTTGTATCCATTTAATTCAATTTATTTATTTTATTTTATTTAAATTTGTAGCGCTTTTATATGGGAATATAAAAGAGATATTTGTGTTCTTAATTGTTTTTTGTCCGATACATATGATTATTCTCAAGTGAGCCCTGCATTGGGTCCAGAATTACAAATAAGTAGTCGTTGGCATCTGCCAACAGCTATTGCCACCTCACGCTGGGCTGAGCTAGTTGTGTTGAAGTTGAACCTAAAAGTAGTTCTTTAATTAAACTCAAATCATCAAATGAGATAGCGAGTTTCTTGGTCACTTACCGTTGGCACTCTTAACAATAAACTTATTTTTATTTTATTTTATGTAATTCTTTTCGGTAAATGATTTTTAAAGTTTTCACAAATGTTAAAAATAAAATAAAAATTTGTAATTTTTCAGAAAGAATCCAATTTTTTTATATCTGCCATTGTTTTCTAGCGAGTTTGAATTTTTTTTTGGGAGTTTCACTAAAACACCCAAAATGGGGCTGAAATTATAAAAAAACCCAACACCCAAAACACTTTATAAACACACTCAAAACCCATCATTACACACATGTCTAGGATTGAGTTTATTTATAAATTTTTTTTTTTTTTTACAAATTTATAAATAAACCCAATACTAGACATGTATTTATAAAAAAATTAAAGAAAAATTTAAACATAGAAACACACCCAAAATCAACTCCAAAGTCAACTTTTTGGGTGTGTTTATATGTTTAAATAGTGCTTGGGTTTTTTTATAATTTCAACTCCCATTTTGGGTGTTTTAGTAAAACTCCCTTTTTTTTTTCTACCCCTGTAATGGAAATTGTGATTCTTATTAATTAATTGAGAAAATAATACAGAATAGTATTTAGCACCTAACTAATCTATACAATAGATAAAGCCATTTGTATAAGCTGTTACAACTACCTCTTTACTTTGGCCCCTAAAGTGCATCCAAGTTTAATTCATATTTGAGACAATCTTGACAATATTCCATATATGACAACTACCTCTTTACTCAAAAAACTTAAACTAAAAAACTATGATTTTTTTTTTTGGACAGAACTTAAAAACTGTGTTTATTTTTAAAAAATATGAGTTTTCATATAGTGATTTTAAACTATTTTTAAGATCTAAAAGTAATTGAAATTGAAATTAAAATAAGAAACCCTAGATTCCCAAATTGAAATTAACAAAAGAAAAGGAAAAATCTATGTGGTTTCAATGGAAACCCTAAAAAACCGAAATATAAAAAAAAAATTTATCAATTTTGGTTGGGGTTGGGTCAGACCAAGGAGGTAGTGGATGAAGGAGACCGTCACGGAGCTGCAAACGATGATGTCGACTCATAACCACCAACCGAGAGAGAGAGAGAACTCTAAAACCTCACTTTTTTTTTTTTTTCAATAATAGTGGGTGTTTTGAGTTTTTGTTGGATTTGAGTTTTAAAAAATGGGCATACCAAATGGGTTTTTTTTTAAGCTTTGGACTTAAAATTTGTTTTTAAGTTCATAAATTTGAATTCAAGTAGGATACCAAACGGAAACTTAATTGTTATGACATTCCAAAACAGTCATCTTACACTGCTCCATTAGAAAAATATAAGAGAAAATTTGCATCTTAATATAAAGTGCAAAATGATGTTTTCTTTGGAGTGCTGCCAATCACAACTCTTTATAATAAAGCAACCCTTTCCAACCTGTACCTCAACTGCAGGAGGAGGATCCGTTGCATAAAGCCACAATTTGCACTGGCAAAAAAGAAACGCAATCAGCCAAACTTGCCATCTGCACCGTAGGAAAACTAACCGTTAGAGAATCAACCTTTGCATCCAACGGCTACAAAACAAGGCCAGTACCCAAACCGCGTTTGGCCTGAGTTGGTAACACGTTTTTCAAACTCACCTTCTCTCAAAAGGCTAAAATCTCTACCGTCCAAATAAGCCTAATAATCTAACGGTCCATCCCTCCATCCAAGTGTCCTCCCCTTCCCTCTATAAAATGCCCTCTCCCTACTCTCCTTAAACCCATCCAACGCCCCTTTGCCTCTCACACCCTCATACACACACACTCTCTCTCTCTCTACAACCATGGCCAGATTCAGCAGCATCGTTTTGGTTCTAATGGCTTCTCTCTTGTTGGCCTCAACAAGGGCACAATCCCCTACATCGTCACCAGCCAAGGCCCCTGCGTTCACTCCCAGAAAAGCCGCTGCCCCTTCTCCATTGAGCACTCCACCCAAGGCTTCGCCTTCTCCTTTGAGCACTCCACCGTCGGCTGCTCCTTCTCAGTCTCCCGCCGCAGGCTCTCCACCTTCTCCCCCATCCGCTTCCCCTGAATCTCCAGCGATCCCTCCATCTTCAGTCTCTGGACCGCCCTCTGAGGCTCCCGCACCCGCCACCAACGGCGCCGTTTTGAATAGATTCTCCGCCGCCGGATCTGTGGCCGTAGGGGTTTTCGCCGCTGTCTTGGTTATGTAGAGTGGATTTTTAATTATGAGTATTTTTAGTGAGAGTGTAGGGATTTTTATTTATTCATTAATTATTGTACCGATTCAATTTATTTGTTTCTTTTTTTAATGCTTGAATGGAGACATTTTATTTAATTATTGAATCCAATTTTGTGGTGTCAAATGATCTTTCCAGCTGGAAAGCCTTGAACTTTATCAAAAGCAGCTGCTGCTGGCTTTGTCACTGGGGTATTGGCAAAAGCTAAGAACGCAAGATTGTGACCAAAAAGAAAGAAAAAAAGAAAAGAAATCTTCGTGGTCAAGACTGAACTTTAGCAAGTAAAAGGAAATTTTGACAATCAAATGGCGGTCACACATATAAATGTTACCGTTCAGCACCTATCATGATTCAACCAGATAAAAGGAACCAACGTTCACCCAACTACAAGTAGCAAATGCGCAAATGCCACGAGGAGAGTATGTTTTGAGTATGGTGTAAATCATGATTGGCCGAGGCGGCTAGAACGGCTCCTAAATTTTTTTATGTGTAAAGTCCTCTTCTATTAAGGGTCCTTATCTTGTGAGATTCATTATGAATTTAATTTTAAAGGTCGGAACCATTAAAATTTTAAAGGTACCATTGTGACAAAAAATTAGATGAACGCATTGTTTCAAAGATAAGGATGAT
Organism: Prunus mume; assembly: GCF_000346735.1. Next base: position 15,290,259 of record NC_024131.1, read on the forward strand.
TGAAATACAATGCGGAATGGACCCACAAAGATGTTCCTTAAATAAATTTACAGAATTGTGCGCCCAATGGAGTTAGTTTGTAGGTTTCATTCTCACTTATGCACAACAGTAGTTTCTTTACTTCTTTTTCGAAGCAACAAAATTTTCTTCATAAAATGGCCTTAGGGAGTATCAATTTCATGACGAGTTAGGCAACATTAGGCCATCTCCAACCATGAGCTATATCCTAAATATAGCCCTAAAATAATGTAAAACTCATCTCCAGCCATGGACTAAACAAAATTTTGGCCAAATTTGGAGGGCCAAATTTGGCCCTTTAGCCCTCCAACGTGGCCATATGTAGCTTACCTTAGGCCTAGGGCAAATTTTTTGTGGACCCCATGTATGTGCTTTTGAAGAAGATAAATTATCAAGTGTGGGCAAGAGCACGAATCATCTTGTGCAAATGCATATCCAACAGCCAACATTAAAAGCGTTGATGTCATTGATGACGTCAGCTAAATATATATATATATATATATATATATATATATATATATATATATATATATAACCTTTTTAAATATTTTCAATTCGTGTTGTTAAAAAATTAATGGTCATGACTGTTGGAGGTCAAACCATTGAAACCCATCCTTTTTTTTCTTATTTATTTATTTATAAATGTGGAAGCCTCTTTAAAAAAAAACAAACACAAAGGCGTTAGTGTTTTATTAACGAGGAGAAAAGGGTAACACAAAAAAAAGGGGACAAAGTCCTAGAGGTTTAGGCGAGTACTCTACATCAATTCATGTTTTCACACATACTTTTTAAATGTTTTTAATTCATGTTTTCAATTCGTGTTATTTAAGAAAAAATTATAAAAAATTCAACACGTGTCACTTGAAAATCATAGTCGGAAAAATTATTAAGATTCCTTCAGGATAAGATGTGCCACGTGCACACAAAATCTTATCAGAAATCTTGTCATATATGGAATATTGTCTCTAAATTGTAGTTTAATTAAATTAAACAATACACAGTTGTGGAATGTATGAGTGTTGTACCATAGGTTTTCTCAAAATAATAAAATATGAAGGACCCTAAAGTATAGCTTTGCATAGTTGGAGATGAAAAAATTTAACCCTGCACTATTCTTTAAAAAATTAATATTTTAAAAGGTAAAATTTTTAGCCCTGAACTACATTTAGTTCTATGACTGGAGATGGCCTTACCACACCAAACGACTGGACTAGGTGTTGAGGCCCAAAAAATTCACGCTTCGGCCCAAATAAATTATCGGCCCAATACGATACCTTATCAAGAAGAAACCCGATTTAGGCATGCGAAAGTTCGTCATATACGCTTTGCACACATGCCACGCCAAACGACACGCCACGCTAAGCAAGGAATTATCATTCCGCACCTAATCACGCCACAAGCCTAGGTGGGCCCAAGCCACTCAAAAAAC
>NC_024131.1:15298050-15377402 GCF_000346735.1 Prunus mume
GGAAATTAATGTTCTAGAATTTGTAAAGTTTCTTTTCTGGGGGACTGATTTAAATCAAATACCAATATAAAAACAACGACTGCTTGTTGTTATATCGTCGTCTTTTTTAAACTAAACCGACGCAATATTTTTTTCGCGACGTGGATTCGTTTTTTAAACGTCGTTATGTGTAATATAACCGACGTGGATTTTATTTTTATAATTATAAATATAATTTTTTTTCCCTTTTTCTTTCAGTTTATTTTCAAAAACCGTGCCTTATTATAAATAGAGTTTTTTTTCCTGAGGAAATTAATGTTCTAGAATTTGTAAAGTTTCTTTTCTGGTTGACTGATTTAAATCAAATACGAATATAAAAACAACGACTGTTTTTTGTTATACCGTCGTCTTTTTTTAAACTAAGACGACGCAATATTTTTTTCGCGACAAATTATTTTTGTTAAACGCCGTTATGTGTAATATAACTGACGTGGATTTGGTTTTTTAATTATAAATATGGTTTTTTTTCACGGGTGCTTTCAGTTTTAGTATTCGATTAGGGTTTCAACTTCTTCTTGCCCTTTTCTCTGTCTCACCTCATCTCTTGGAAGGCAATTGTTTGAATGTTGGTTTGTGTGTATGTTTGTGTATCTGATTCACAAACATACACACATCACCAATTTTCAAAAAATTGTCTCTCTGATTGCAAATCTGTGGCTGCCGTCGTGAAGTTTTAGGAGGCAATTGTTTGGATGTTGATGTGTGTGTGTGCGTTTGTGTAGATACACAAATGCACACACATCATCCACTTCCAAAAAATTGTCTCTCCGATTGCAAATCTGAGGCTGCCGTCGTCAAATTTCAGAATCAATTTTTTGGATGTTAATGTGTATGTGCGTTTGTGTATCTCAAAGACACAAATACACATACATCATTAACCTCTAAAATATTGTCTTTCTGGTAAGATTATGATGAGTAACAGAGTTCCATCTTGTAAGATTTCCTAACCCTTGTGATATCAGAAAAATCTGATTATGTAGGCGGTTTTCTATATAAACCGTCGTGGTTATTTCAATTCTTGTCATTAAGTAGATCTACCGACGTAGGATAACAAAATCCAAGAAATAAATTGTTAAAAAAGTGGATAAATACGACGGTTTAAATATAATGTATGACGTATAAAGTGGATAAATACGACGTTAAATTGTATAATACGTCGTTAAATGAAAACCTCAACTTGGTGAGATTTAAAGATATCGTCGTAGAAATACGAGAAAGACGTCTTTATATTTATCTTTGCCGTAGTTGTACATTAATTTAATACGGCGGTATTTTGTATTTTACTGCCGTGGATTTATTTGTAATTATACGGCACCTTATACGAAAACTTGGTCGTGTTAATTTCTGGGTAAAAACAGCGGCTTTTTTTGAAATCGTCGTCTTTACTTTCTACGTCGGTCGGTTCATAACTTCCGCCGTTATTTGTTGGCTATGATTTTACTACTTGGAAATCCTATTTCAATTAGACGTCGGTTTTTTAATTAAGTACGTCGTGTTTTAGGAACAACCATTTGAATCTCCATTTTTTAGTTGTTTAAGGTCTCATTACACGGCGGTTTTATAAAACTGCCGTCTTTTAAAAAACAACGACGGTTTTCACTTAGACAGTCTTTTTTTTCTGGTCGTCTTTTTCAATTTTTGTAGTAGTGCTCTTTCCCATATTCAACAAACCCTTTTGGTTGAGCCATGAAAATTGTCTCCTCTAGATCCCCATGAAGAAACGATGTCTTCACATCAATCTGCTCAATCTACATGTCATGCTGAGTTGCCATTACTAAAAGCAATCTGATAGAAGTATGGTTGACTACGGGTGAAAAGATCTCATCATAATCCACCCATTCCTTTTGTGAGTACCCTTTAGCCACGAGCCTTGCTTTAAATCTCACGGCATCTTGTTCATGTAGTCCTTCCTTTTTCCTAAATACCCACTTGCATCCAACTAGCTTTCTGTCTTTGGGCTTAGGAACCAACTCCTAAACAGAGTTCTTGTAAAGAGACTCCATTTCTTCTGTCATACAACTTATCCAACTATCGCGCTCATCACTTGCTATAGCTTCTTGATAAGTAGTGGGATCTCCTTGACTAATGTTGAGAGCATAATTAACTTCGTCTTGGTTAAACCCAAACTTGTCAGGTTTCTTCTTGTTTCGATTAGGTTTGTCTAGTGCTATGCATCTCTGGAATGCAAGTGGATTGTTGGTTGGAGTTCGAACCCTTCGGGTTGTCTGGCGGATTAGAGTGCCTTCAAACTGCCCTGTTTCTTGCTCCACCTGATTCCTAACTGGTGAACGATGCTGATGCTCTTCTTCTTCCTCAAAACCATCAGATTTGACATCTTGCTCAATTTGCTCCACATGAGCTTCTTCTTCGTTTGAACTGATTAACAGAATCTTTGTTGCTTCAATTTTAGTATCGTCTTTCTTCTCCCTACTGCTCTCGACTTTATTCAAAGGCATGGTTGTCTCATCAAAGACAACATCTCAGCTAACAACCTTTTTCCTGTTGTTGATATCCCAAAGCTTGAAACCCTTCACTCCTTTCTCAAAACCTAAGAATATGCAATGTGTAAACTTTGGTTTGAGCTTGGACCTTTCATCACTTGGAATATGTGCATAAGCACTCAGCCGAATACCCTGAGCTTGGAATAGTCCACCGACTTCTCAGACTATACCTCTTCTGCACTCTTAAAACCGAGAACTGTAGATGGTGATCTGTTAATCAATAACTTGCATGATTAACATCCTCTGCCCAAAAACTATTAGGCAATCCTGCATGAAATCGCACGCTCCTCTCTCTCTTTCTCTCTATCTCTCTGCATGAGAGTTTGGTTCATCCTCTCAGCAGCTCTATTTTGTTGGGGATTCTTCTTTACTGTGAAGTGCTGTATGATGCCTTCCTGCTTGCAGTAATCGGTAAACTCATTACTTGTATATTCACCTCCATTGTCACTTCTCAGGTACTTGAAATTTCTTCCAGTTTGATTCTCGGATTCTGTTTTCCATTCCTTGAACTTTGCAAAAACCTCGGATTTCTGCTTCATGAAATAAACCCAAACCTTCCTAGAAAAATCATACATGAAAGTAACAAAATTCCTGGCTCCACCATTTGATTTGGTTGGTGCAGGGCCCCAAACATCTGAGTGAATATAGCTGAGTTGCTCCTTGCTTCGGTTATCTGCACTGCTACTCGTGAATGATGCCTTCCTTTGCTTTCCAAGAACACAATATTCACAAAAGTCCAGTTTGCAAGATGACACACCTTCCAACAAGCTTGTGTAATTCTTGCAACCCTTTATGGCTTATGTGCCCAAGCCTATGATGCCATAGTTCAGTCTTGCTTCTATACCTTGATTTACAAAAATAGCTGCTCTCTCGACTATAATGGTCCCAATTAACTTATACAGCTGTTTGGGCCTAAATTAGCACGCCCAGCCCAACGAGAGGAAAACCAAGATCCAGAAAGGCCTAGCCCAAACCAGACCAATAGACTCGGGCCTTAAAAGAAAATCACCTCTTGGGCTCCAAACAAAATAAGCCCAACACAATTTGGATGAAGAAAGGGACCCATCCTAGAACCCACGTGACATTTTTGTATTATCAAGTTTGGAAAAGTCAACAAAACCAACTAGCACAGAGTTGATAAATGGAAGGGTCAGTGGCTGACAAACTGGAAGAGACACCTCTGAAAATCTGAAGATCAAATCCCTCTTACATATATATATATTCAGAGATTTTTTCTACTTTACAAAGAAGGTGATTCTCCCAAGAGATAAGCAAGCTACAATCTCAGAGAAAGATAAACAGGAAAACAGGGACCTACTCAAAACTGAGAATTAGACTAACCATCACGGTTCTCACAGGGGGGCAGTTGGAATTAAAGAGGGGTTAGGTTCTTTTTCAAGAAAAATAGGGAAGTGATCTTAAGAACTGACTATTGAGAGCTTATCTACCAGAAATTGATCAAAACCCCCTTTCTTTACAATTAAAAATGAAAGATCTTTTAAAGAAAATTGTCACCCATTATTTAAAAGAATTACCCTGCTCCATATAACATCTCTTATAAATACAAGAAGGAGTGAACAGGGCAAAAAGACACTCAATTCAACAACAATCAATCAAAAACGATCAAACAAACAAACAACTCAAAAATCAACCAAAAAGCCCACTTGAATTCCAAGTGAAACCATCTTCAGATCAGAATTCCCAAGGTTCAGACTTAGGAAAAAGTCAATCAAAACGAGATTTTTCTCGTTACAAATTTGGTTAAGCAAAGAAGTAAGACAGGTAAAGCTTGAGCTTTTCCTAAATATGAAAACCTCAACAAATTTCACAATGCAGTCTCGAGCCCACTGAAGTCTTCGAGAACAGCCACTTCTGCCCTTGTAGACTGAAGAAACCGCAGTTCTGCGTACTCAAAAGCCTCACAAAAGCTTGAAGTACATTAAAGCTCTACCAAAATTAACCTTTGGTATCGATTTACAGCTGAAGCTTAGCAGTTGAAGTAGTCAACAGTCTAGTCCAGCCCAGCCCGGATCAGAGCCTCCTATCCAAACATAAATGAATTTCCAGCTGTCCTTTCATCTTTCTAACATGGATATTTATTTTTATAGTTCTGTGAAAGGCAGTTCTGCCCGAGATAGTTTAAATTCCATCAACCATTCTGGCCAGAACAACCTCTTTATACTGAGATAAATTGTTAAAGTCCTCACCAGTCTGAGGCAAGAAAAGAACTTACTTGGGAGATATTCCTCACCCAAATTCACAATCGTTTGTTTGCAGAAATCAGTAACTTGGGGCGCAAGTTATCCATTCCAAACTAAGTCTGCTAGAATTTTTATTACTAGCAGTGGCACGCTCGCACACCAAAGAAAGCTGACTTGTTGACCAGTCTATGGTTCTCAAGGCAGTGGGGAACTTTGCCCTTCCATCACAGGAGTAAACGCAAAACGGGCAAACAATTTGGCATGCCCAGTGGGACTTCTCAGTACACATATTCTCACAGAATTCCTCTCAAGTTTATGAATATTGGAAGCTCAAGCCAGAACCCACACCACGCCATGGAGATAAACCAGGTGGCTCTCAGGGAAGGACTGGAGTCAGAGGAAAGTAATGCCAGGCACTCAGCACACGGCAGCACAAGGAGCAGACGGTCCAGGACTGGCTCCAAAAGGATGAACCTGATTCAGGAATTTGTGTTGCGACAAGAAGTCACAACACAAAGGAGCCAAGACACTCTCAATAATATGACAGCCATGATGCAATGGCAAGTCAACAGGCAGTTCAGGAAGGACCGTGAGGATGCCATAGCCAGAATTCCAAATCCGGATGCTGTTGTCCAACAGCTAGACCTTCCCTATGGCCCTCCACCAGGATTAGCATGGCCATACCAGGAAAACCCTCTCATTGCACAAATTGCTGGAATACCAGGGCATGGAGAGATTCAGGTAGGACAGAGGGGAGGAGTCCTTCCCGTCCAAGAACGTGAGGCCCCAGCTCGGCCAGAAGGCCCTGCACTAGTTCAGATGCTACAGAACCAGCCAGAACTTCACCCTATTCCACAGGATCAACCTTTGGCACTTCTGCCTGAGCCACCAGCAGTGTTGCCTTATATACCCAGAAGGATGGATCCCAATCCATTCCCTCCACCTGCAAGAGGCAGAAGAGGCGGAAGGGGTAATAACCTTTTTGCCAACAATGACAGGAACAGGCTAGGGGCAAACTGGAGGAATAATCCAGATCTGGAAGAACAGGAAGAACACAGGGAAGAAGTTCTGCCTAGGCCATACAGAGCGGAGCCCAGGATTGATCACGCCCAGCCAGAACAGGGGCGAAATCACCACCCTGTCAATGCTCTAAATGACATGGGGGCATTACAAAGGATGATCAGAGAAATGATGGAGCCTAAAGCCAGAAGAGGAGAAAGGCCCACCTATAGGAAGCCATATCCGGCTTATATCGATCAAATACCTCTATCCCTTGGTTTTAAGGTGCCAAACTTCACCTTATTCAACGGAGAGGATCCCCATGCTTCATCAGTTGAGCACATAGGCAGGTTCTCTGTCCAGTGCATAGCCATAGAGAACAATCCTCTTTTGAAGTTGATGCTTTTCGGGAATTCTCTCTCCAGACAAGCTTTTAATTGGTACACCAACCTGCCAGCTAACTCTGTTCAAACTTGGGAGCAGATGGAAAGTGTTTTCCATGACTATTATTACAGGATTCAGGCAGAAGTCACCATCAGTGACCTTGCTGCCCTCAAACAGAGTGAAGATGAACCTGCTCAAGACTTCATAACCACGTTCAGGAAGCTCAAAATGAAGTGCCGGATCCCTATGGAAGAAAGACACTTCATCCAGATGGCTCAGGCTGCCCTCATGATCTCTCTGAGAAAAAGATTTGATGGGATGCTGTTTGGAGACCTGGCAGAACTGGCAGATAAAGCATCCAAGTATGAGGAACTGCTTAGGGAAGAACAGCAGAAGAGGAACTCATCCAAAGGCACGTATTACAAGTCACCTTCCTCTTCAATACATCTGGTTCAGGTAGAATCAAAAGAGGAAGCAGAATGCTCAGAGGAGGGAGAAGTGGCAGTAGCAGAAATGGCAAAATTGAAACATCCCATCAGCTGCAAGGCCCTTACAAAACCACCAAAGGATCAGAAGCCGCCACCATTCACAGGAGGGTTTGTTCCAAACAAACCAACACAGAAAAAGGTTTATTCCTTTGATTTAACCAAGGTAGATGCTTTATTTGATGAGATGTTGCCGCAGAAAGCAATAGAAACGCCCCATAGGATCCCCAAGCCAAAAGAACTCAAGGGCAGGCAGTATTGCAAGTGGCACAACTCTTGGAATCATTCTACCAATATTTGTGTTGTTTTCAGAGATGTTATACAGGAAAGAATAACTGCAGGAAGGTTAAAGCTGGCAGAGAAACCCCCATCAGTCACAACAGATCCTTTTCCCCAACCTCAAGTCAACATGGTCAACTTAAATTGGCCAGAACAAAAGAGGAGCAGGGCAGCGACAGAGGCTAGATCCAACAGAGGCAAAATGGTCTCGAGGGAAATTGTTGAAATACCAAAAGCAACTATCTCAATTGGGGTAGTGCTCTGCAGCAATTGCAAATGTGAAGTTGAGCTAGAAGTGGCCTTGAACAGACAGAAGAGGCAGAAGAGGCGGAAGGGGTAATAACCTTTTTGCCAACAATGACAGGAACAGGCTAGGGGCAAACTGGAGGAATAATCCAGATCTGGAAGAACAGGAAGAACACAGGGAAGAAGTTCTGCCTAGGCCATACAGAGCGGAGCCCAGGATTGATCACGCCCAGCCAGAACAGGGGCGAAATCACCACCCTGTCAATGCTCTAAATGACATGGGGGCATTACAAAGGATGATCAGAGAAATGATGGAGCCTAAAGCCAGAAGAGGAGAAAGGCCCACCTATAGGAAGCCATATCCGGCTTATATCGATCAAATACCTCTATCCCTTGGTTTTAAGGTGCCAAACTTCACCTTATTCAACGGAGAGGATCCCCATGCTTCATCAGTTGAGCACATAGGCAGGTTCTCTGTCCAGTGCATAGCCATAGAGAACAATCCTCTTTTGAAGTTGATGCTTTTCGGGAATTCTCTCTCCAGACAAGCTTTTAATTGGTACACCAACCTGCCAGCTAACTCTGTTCAAACTTGGGAGCAGATGGAAAGTGTTTTCCATGACTATTATTACAGGATTCAGGCAGAAGTCACCATCAGTGACCTTGCTGCCCTCAAACAGAGTGAAGATGAACCTGCTCAAGACTTCATAACCACGTTCAGGAAGCTCAAAATGAAGTGCCGGATCCCTATGGAAGAAAGACACTTCATCCAGATGGCTCAGGCTGCCCTCATGATCTCTCTGAGAAAAAGATTTGATGGGATGCTGTTTGGAGACCTGGCAGAACTGGCAGATAAAGCATCCAAGTATGAGGAACTGCTTAGGGAAGAACAGCAGAAGAGGAACTCATCCAAAGGCACGTATTACAAGTCACCTTCCTCTTCAATACATCTGGTTCAGGTAGAATCAAAAGAGGAAGCAGAATGCTCAGAGGAGGGAGAAGTGGCAGTAGCAGAAATGGCAAAATTGAAACATCCCATCAGCTGCAAGGCCCAAACAATGCCCCCAGCTAAAGGATCAGAAGCCATCACCTTTCACATGAGGGTTTGTTCCGAGCAAACCAACACAGAACAAGGTTTACTCCTTTGATCTAACCAAGGTGAATGCTTTATTTGATGAAATGTTGCTGCAAAAAGCAATAGAGACACCCCACAGAATGCCCAAGCCAGAAGAACTCAAGGGCAGACAGTATTGCAGATGGCACAATTCTTGAAACCATTCTACCAATAGTTGTGTTGTTTTCAGAGATATCATACAGGAAGGAATAACAGCAGGAAGGCTGAAGCTGGCAGAGAAGCCTCTATCTGTCACAACAAATCCTTTTCTCCTACCACAAGTTAACATGGTCAACTTAAATTGGCCAGAATAGGAGATGGGCAGACCAGCTCCAGCAGGAGCAGAATAGTCTCAAAAGAGACTATTGAGAGACCAAAAGCAACTATCTCAGCTGGAGTAGTGCTCTACAGCAAGTGCAAATGTGAAGCTGAGCTAGAAATGGTCCTAGACAGGCAGAGTCAGCCCATTCCGAGTGTTTTTGATAGGATTGGAACCTCATCCCGAGATAGAGCCAGGCGGAAGGAGTATCCTAGACCAGCCCAGCACAGCAGGAGGATGACAGAGTAGCCCAAGAAGGAAATATCAATCAAGATGCCCGAGAATGAGAAACCTCTGGCTGCTATCATAGAAGGAAGGTGGTATGCTATCAGAAAAAATGGCAGACCAACTATGGAATTAACCAAAACCCAGAAGAGGAGGGTTCAAAGGTAATACTGCATATTCCTCAAGAACAAAAGTGATGCACATGCACCTCCGGAGACCACTTCTGACATAAAACGGAAAGATCCGGAAATACCTTCCCACGTAGAACAAGTAATCCAGCCACAGAAAATGTTAAAAGCTGGATCTCCAATTAAGCCTTCTATCCATCTTGCTTCATCCTCAAACAATCAATTTAAACCTTCACAGATACAAGGAGAATCTGAACCTATTCTAGTAGAAGGGCAAGAAGACTGGACTAAGGAAAATAAAGAGGAGCAACTAGATTATGACCCATCTGCAGATGACCAGAATGCACTCCTCGAAACAGGAGAACAAGAAGACTGGACAGAAGGATTCAAGGAGGAACAGATGGAATATGATGGGGAATTGGATGCAAAAACCGAGGCCTTTGGTGTAGAATTGGAGGGCCTGTTACAAGGTGACCTAGGCATCAACATGGTGTTCATTCTGTCAGAAAAGTTCTGGGCTGTAGAGGGACAGGAAAGCACTCTGGAGGGAGATGTTTTCTCCCAGGAAAGTTTCGAATGCAGGTTAGCAAAAGTAGAGGAGGCACCAGAACAACGAGCAGGCAGTCCCAGGACAGGCGGAACTACCAACAAACTAACTGTAGAACAGCTTTGTTTCTCCAAACCAACCAAGGAGATGGCCAATCATCTCAGACCTTTGTTTATAACAACAAATTTTGGAGGTGTTCCTATTCCCAAAGTCATGGTAGATGGAGGTGCAGCCATTAATCTTCTGCCTTATAGAATGCTGAGCAAAATGGGCAGAACAGAGAAGGACTTGATCCCAACACGCTTAACCGTCACCAACTTTGCAGGGGGCATCACCAAAACTCATGGAATCCTAGATGTGGATGTTATAGTAGGAAGCAAGAAGCTGAAGATTGCATTCTTTGTGGTGGATACTGCTTCTACCACTTACAATGCACTACTTGGCAGAGACTGGATTCATCAGAGTCTATGTGTTCCTTCCACTCTTCATCAACAATTAGCTTTATGGAATGAAGAAGGTTACATGGAGATAGTAGAGGCCGATCCACGGCCATTTCTGCCTTCTGCCATGTGTTTTGAAGCAAGGTATTACCATGATGACCTTGGTCTTTTCACTTTCCTTGGAGTCAACCAGAACAGCCGCCCCCATGGTGTCACGGCCAGAGGCTCCTTGAAGATGGTCTAACCAATTCCTTAGAGGACTGGAATAGACCTTTCGTTCTAAACCTCCAGAACTTTGATGTTTAGTTCCTATCAATAAGAAAAGGATCAAGCTGCAACAATCCGATCCATTACAAAAAGATTGTTGATATATTGGGAGGAAAGGAAGCTCTTCATGCAGGATGCAGCCATCAATATGGCAGAATTCACTCATGAGAGCACAGAAGACCAGGAGGAAGAAGAGTTACAGGAGGAAGTGTTAGATTTTGTGCCAACAGCACTGGATGACTCTCTGCCAGAAGTGGAAAATCCTTTATAGGAAATAAACTTAGGGACATAAGAGGATCTAAGGCCTACTTTTATTAGCGCACTATTGAAAGAACCGCTCAAGAGTGAGCTCATTGCACTGTTGCAGGAGTTCAGAGATTGTTTTGCTTGGCATTATCATGAAATGCCAGGTCTAGAAAGGGAATTAGTGGAGCACAAGCTGCCAATCAAAGAGGGATACCTTCCAGTCAAACAGGCCAGAAGAAGAATGTCCATGGACACAGAACTGAAGGTCAAAGAAGAAATAGAAAGATTGCTCAAAGCAGGATTCATCATACCAGCTATCTATGCTGATTGGCTAGCTAATATTGTACCAATTTTGAAAAGAAAAACTGGGGCAGTCAAAATCTGTGTGGATTACAGAAATCTAAATGAAGCTTCTCCCAAGGATGAGTACCCTATGCCAATGGCAGACATGCTAGTAGATGGAGCTGCTCACAACCAGATGCTATCTTTTATGGATGGCAATGCAGGTTACAATCAGATCATGGTGGCAGAAGAAGACATTCACAAGATAGCCTTCATGTGTCCAGGACATATAGGTGCTTTTGAGTACACTGTAATGCCTTTTGGTTTAAGAAATACAGGAGCTACTTATCAGAGGGCAATGAATTCTGTCTTCCATGATATGATAGGGCATTCTTTGGAAGTGTATATCGATGATGTGGTGATTAAATCCCCAGAAGAGGGAAACCACATACCAAATCTAAGGAGGGCATTCCTAAGAATGAGGCAGCACAAACTAAATATGAACCCAAAGAAATGTGTTTTTGGAGTTCAAGCAGGAAATTTCCTAGGATTCTTGGTCCACCAGATAGGCATAGAAATCGACAAGAACAAAGCAAAGTCCATCATAGAAGCTCTACCGCTTAGGAACAAGAAAGAATTACAGAGTCTCTTAGGAAAAATTAATTTTCTAAGGAGATTCATATCCAATTCTGCAGGGAAGATCCAGCCTTTCTCCTCTTTGTTAAGATTGAAACAGGAACAGACCTTCAAGTGGGAAGAACAGCACCAGCAAGCTTTTGAGGAAATCAAGCATTACCTCTCAAATCCACCAGTTCTGTCCTCACCAAAGAGAGGCAGACCACTCAAGCTCTATGTATCTGCATCAAAAGTATCCATTGGGAGTCTGTTAGTTCAAGATAACAAGGAAGGGAAGGAACAAGCAGCCTACTACCTGAGCAGAACTCTGACAGAGGTGGAAAGAAAATATTCTGCGATTGAAAGACTTTGCCTAGCCTTGTACTTCACTGCTGTGAAACTCATACACTACATGCTGCCATACACCATCTACATCATTGCCAAAATAGATCTGATCAAATACATGCTAATAAGACCAATGCTGAGAGGCAGAATTGGAAAATGGACCTTGGCCTTGACAGAATTTGCCTTCAGATATGTTCCTCAAAAAGCTGTCAAAGGACAAGCTGTGGCAGATTTCCTAGCAGATCATCCTGGGGAAGAGATTGAAAACATGGACTCATTGGACATAGCAAATGCAGATCTATTGACCAGAGCTCACACCCGCCTCAACAATCCTATCTATTCAGTCCATCTCACACCTTGAAAGCTATACTTTGATGGATCAAAAACTGATATAACTTCTGGGGCAGGAATTGTTTTGGAAGAACCGCTTAGAATCAGACACTGTTACTCTTTTCAATTGGATTTCCAGTGCACCAACAACAGAGCAGAATATGAGGCTCTAATCATAGGCTTAGAAATGCTGGTGGAACTAGGAATCCAATTTGTGGAAATTTTGGGAGATTCCATGCTTGTTTTGAAATAGATTGCTGGGGAAGACAAGTGCCTAAGTCCTTCTCTAGCTATCTACCTGGTGGTAGCTAGGAATCTTCTGACAGAATTCAGAGAAGCTACTTGGGAGCATATCCCAAGGGAAGAAAACTTTGCAGCCAATGAATTGGCTCAGGTAGCAATAGGCATACAAATGCTTGAAGATTGTGTACAAAGAATCATCAAGATAGGGAAGAAAAGCCTACCATCTGTTCTGACCAGGGGGATGGAAATAGATGTCAAGTTTGTTGCAATCACTGAAGACTATTGGAGAAATCCTATCATAACTTACTTACGATATCCAACTCTGCCCTCTAAGAAGAGAGTCAAAATCATGGCTTTGAACTATCTTATGTGGAATAAAGATTTGGTCCGAAAGAGTAAGGATGAGGTGCGTTTAAGGTGCCTCAGAAATAAAGAATACATGAAAGACATTGGGGAAACTTATGAAGGAATCTGTGGAGCTCATCAAGGTGGGAGGAAATTGTGCTGGTTAATTAGAAGGTATGGCTACTTATGGCCACCATGATGAAAGATTGCATTGACTATTCCAAGGGGTGTGAGTCTTGTCAAAGACACGGCCCAATCCAGCAGGCTCCTTCAGTTCCCATGAATCCAGTGGTAAAGCCATGGCCTTTTAGAGGATGGGCTATGAACCTCATTGGCAAGATCTATCCAGCCAGCAGCCAGCAACACTGTTTTATCATTGTTGCCACAGACTATTTCACTAAGTGGGTAGAAGCCAAGCCTGTTAAAACCACTACATCTCAAGAGATCATCACTTTCATAGAATAACAGATTATACAGAGATTTGGCATCCCAGAATCAATCACAACTGACAGAGGATCTTCTTTCATATCTGGAGAAATGCTGGATATGGCAGAGGCATTCAAATTCAGGCTGCTTCAATCCACTCCCTATTATGCTCAAGCTAACGGGCAGGCAGAATCAAGCAACAAGGTAATCATCAACATTATCAGAAAAATGCTTGAGAAGAATCCAAAGCAGTGGCATGAGAAGTTGTCAGAAACTCTGTGGGCATATAGAACTTCAAAAAGAGAAGCAACTGGCATGACCCCCTATGCATTAACTTGTGGTCATGATGCAATTCTGCCTACGGAGATAGCCGTTCAGTCCCTCAGAATTGCTCACCAACATAATCTGGTAGGAGAAAACTACTCTTAAGCCATGCTGCTAGAACTTGAAGGATTGGATGCAAGCAAAATTGACACCCTCAATAAACTCCTGGCAAGAAAGCAAGCTGTGTCAAGGGCCTATAACAAAAGAGTCAAGAACAAGAGTTTTGAAGAGGGAGAGATAGTCTGGAAAGCAGTTTTGCCCCTTGGAACACATGTGGCTGGTTATGGAAAATGGTCACCTACATGAGAAGGCCCTTTCATAATCAATCAGATCCTTGGAATGGGGGCATACAAGTTGCAGGATAGAGATGGAGAAATTCATGCTGCCCCAATCAATGGCAAATGGTTAAAGAAGTTTTATCCAACCATGTGGGATTCACAGGCTGTACAAACAGATCCTGGGATAGAGAAGGGACAACACTAAAAAAAAAAACTTTAATTCTGTTTAGAGTTATCTTTGTTCTAAAGTTGTTTAAAGTTTGTTCCTTTTGTACTTTTTACTTCTGTTTATTTCATCAAAAGAAAATTAAAAACCCGAAAATTGCAGCAAGAAAAATAAACTTTATTTAAAATAAATAGCCATGGGGCCTTCCCCATGGCAAATTGTTCATCATAAAGCAAAAAACTGAAAAGATAAATAAATAACAAAATCAAAATCCTAATTTCTTGAGTTTCTTGCAAGTTGGTCTTTTTAATGGAAAGTTCTTTTTGAAGCAGCACCCCCTGATGGATTGAAGCCTCTGCAATCTCCAAGGCTAGCTTGGAAGCCGCAACCATGCTCTGCACAAGGAAGGTAGCCTAAGTCTTGGAGCTCAGTCCAGCCCCGACCCTGTTCTGCACTTCCCTGCACTCTGCCAGCTGCTTTTGAAGCTCTGCAATCTGCTTCTCCAATTTGTCTGCAGTGGCTTTGGCTTCCTTATACCCCGCCACCATCTGATCCAGTTATGCCTTCTGCTTTGCAAAAGCAGCCAAGTTGGCTTCATGAGTGGCCTTGCAGAACTCAGAGGTTTTGAAGGTGGGCTTGAGATCCTCATAACGGTCGTGAAGGTTGAGCACATCCCTTGCCAAACCAAGGCTCATTTCAAGTATAGGTTTTGGGGCCATGTTTTGTCTGTGCAGCAGGTCCAGATCCTTCATCAGCTGGTCAATGGCTTCCCTATCCTCATTCAGCTCTAGTTCAGTAGACTGCCATATCTTCAGCCTCTCCATAGCCTCCTTCACTGTCTTGGATTTTGCCTTGCCTATAGGAGAGCTGAGCATCTCCAATCTGTCTAGCTGGGCATCTAAGTCCATAGCTTCAAACTCTGCCAGATCTGGATCAGCAAAGGAGGCCGTGGTAGATGAACCTGGAAGGGAATGAATAGGCATCTGCAGAAGGAAGCATAAGTAAAAAACAGGAAAAATCAGAAGAGAAAAACCCAAAAAAATGCAATAAACACTTACAACAACAATTGAAGGCTTCAAAGGACTGGTCATCACTGCCAAAAGGCCAACAGACCCGAGCACTTCTACCTGGAAAGACAGAAAAAGTTAAAGAAGCAGAACTAGAATAGAATTACAGAAAATAAAGAGCAGAGTAAGAAGAAAATTACCATCACTTCAAGGGCAGCTGCAGCCACTTTCACTACACTTTCTGGAACTGCAACAGGTAATTTTGCTTGCTCTACAGGCTCGGATGCAGATTGCTCTTATTGTTCCCTAGCTGCTGGAATAGCAATAGAATGTTCTGCCTCTGCATCATCAAATAGGGCCAACTCTGAGCTAGTCAGCCCTGGCCCTATGTTTTTCTGTTGCTCTTGTTGCTTCTGAGCCAAGGCAATGCTCTCTGCTATCACCTCGGCAGGGATTTCCTCCTACAAACAGGCAGAAGTTAGGACATAAGGAACAAAAAGGCAGCAGAAACTAATACTGCTAAGGAAACAAGACTCACCTTTTCTTCCACTATCTTGGCCTTCTCCTGAGGCCCCTCTCCTATTTCTTCCAGCTCTTCCAGCTCCTTCTCTTGGTCCACAGCCTCAAAAGCCTCTCTCAGCTCTTCATCCGTGTCAGAAGTAGCAGTGGGAATTGCTTCAGTCCCTTCCGGGGCCACATATTCTTCTACAATCCTCTTTCTAAGTCTTTTTGACTTAGTAGGGGGAGAAGAGGGACTTCCAGCTGCAATGAACAGAAAATAAGCCTTAAGAATTATGGCAGAACAGAATTATGAAGAACTCAAAAACTGTCAAAATATACCTGGAGTCACAAGTTGGGCAGTTTCTTTTCTCTTTCTTCTAACAGAAGAAGTGGCCTCAACAGGAGTCTGTTCTGCCTGGTCTTCTTCTTCTTCTTCTTCTTCTCCATCCCCGGAAGGCAGCTCCAGATCCCCAGCAGCAATAACCGAGTTGACTGTGCAGGAAACAAAAGTCAAGGATCAATCCAGCAGAGAAATGATAAGAAAAACAGAATAACAAGAAAACTTACCAAACACTTCTCCACTCTGGGCAGATTGGCTGCCAATATTCTTTGTCAAAGAAGGATCTGATTGCAGGCAGAATAAAATATTAGCATCATCACTAAAGACAGAATAGACAGCAACAGACAGAATTGAAAAGTTACCTTCTATAACTTGCATATTGATGTCTTTGATGGTCTGCACCATGAATTTGTGAGTCTCCTATTCTGTGTGGACAGTCCAGTTGTCCCAACCCTTAAAAAGGACCTGAAGTGCGGTACTAGAAGCAGGCAGATCATGGAATCTAACCTTCCACCAAGCGTCAAACTCGGCAGAACTACAGGAATTCGGTTCCCATGAAGGATAAAGGGCATTTGCACTATTGTTGATCTTATTTACTGCAGACCTTGCATCCTTGTGGACCTCCAAATCATCTGCATCCCTCCAAGAAGAACCCCTATTGCAGCTTCTATATGATTTAAGCGGAATAAGTTGGGGGCAGCCTAGTTGTCTTGCGCAGAAATTAAGATGATAGACTTCTGCCCCCAAGTGGTAATTTGGAGGTTTTCCCCCTCCATGAGGCAGATCCTTGGGCAAGGTAACACTCAGGA
Organism: Prunus mume; assembly: GCF_000346735.1. The sequence goes on from NC_024131.1 coordinate 15,314,482, forward strand.
ACTTCTTCTTGAAGTCAGTTCTGACTACCTCTTCTTCTGGTTCTTTCTCAAAAAGCCAGTATCCAGGCTGGAACCAAGGGAATGTCCTTCTGATCACCACCTACCACTGCGCTGCAGACCTCTTAGTACAATGTCTAAAGAACATCAGGTACTCATCAATCGATCTCTTGGGCACTTCTGCTAACATTAAAGGTAGGGCCAGAACTTGGTCTTCAGGCAGAACTATGTCCGGAAACCTCAGTTCTGGGAAATAAACTTGCAACCAGATTTGGATCATCCAGAACACGCCTGGGGTAGACAGATTGAGAGGATTCTCTAAGGTGGCAGTGTGCAGATTCTTGAACAAATGAGTCAGAACAGTAGGCCCAAGTCCGACGTCAGTATGATTGTGTAAGGCCTCTGCCAAGTGTCTGTACTCAAGCAGAACTGCTGAGGAACGATTTGTGAAAACAAACTTGTTCAGCCAGTACATGAGGAACAACATGTGTTGCTGGTCCCTGTCCTTCTTAGCACTGAACTTCCTCAGGTAGTTGGAGAGGGAGCAGTTCTGGTTGATAAGAGCTGGAGAGATAGCGAAAGGCTTGGCTAGTTTCTCCTGGTTCTTTCTTTTATGGTTATCTCCTACTGCATCCACAGGTCTTCCATGGGGCCTGAACCCAAAGATTTGCGCAATATCCAGCAGAGTTGGAGCCATGGGGCCCACACAGAAGTCAAATGTGTTACTGGCAGAATTTCAGAAACATAGAGCAGCAGCCAGGAGGTTCTCATCTCTATTGATGGAATGCTTGGACAGAAGTATGGCATCATATATGCCAACCCTCTTTCACGTGGCCAATGTTATTTTAATAATTATCTCGTTTTCCTACTTATCTGTAATGAGTTATTATTTATATATATATATATGTAAGTATTTGTATATGCACATATGTGATGGGTGGAAGATTCTTCTGAAATCAATATCTTTTGCTTAAGTTTCAACGGATTGATTAGAGTTGAAGCTTTTGGTTTTAGGAAAGTGTGGAGGAATATTTAATTCATGTGCTTACATATAGGTTGAATTTTGTTTTCTTGTATAAAGAACTACGTGTGGCTTGATCCCTTGGTAAGGGTACGTAGGCAACCTAGAGTTACTAGGTGCAGCCGCAAGATCAAGTGCTGAAAATTTGTTCAGTAAGGTCATATTGGAAATTGATAATGTATCCATGATGTTTTGAGAGTTGAGACCAGATTCAGATGGTTGAATGATTTATGTCGTATAAAGAGGCATGATGCCATTTAGATTTATTTGTCTAATGCATGCTAAATGATTGACATTTTTCTTGACTGCATATTTTTACGGGTGGTAATTTATTGGGAAATTTCATTTTTCAGGGGAAACTCTGCTAGTTTTCTGGTAAAAGTTAAACCCTTAAGTGTGTTTGCGGTTCAGGGAAAAAAGGGTATTTTGGTCATTCACGCTCAATACCTACCAGGTGTTGGACACACACGAGGCTCGACTCGGATCTCAAAGTGGAATTTGGGTCGGGTCCTATCATGTTTCATTGCTATGTGGTTTCTTTGTTATGGATCTTCTTATTGTTTCGTTGGCTTGGCTCCCTTAATGAAATCAATCTTAACGAAATCAGTTGTTTAAATAAAAAAACACACAAAGAAGTAGGAAGAAAGGAGTTTAAAAAGAAGAAGAAAAGAAAAATGGCACAAACATGTGAAGAGGAGGAGGAGGAAGCGCATAAAAAGAGAATCCAAATGACGTTAACGTTTGAGTTAACATGAGTTTTGGGAAATAAAAAACCTTGACTTAAATTTTTGATGATGTGTCTTGTGGTGGATGGTTAGATTGTTTGTGTAAATGCATGGATACTAAATGCAGAGGCTCGGGATCTATGTGAGAACTCCTCCCTATAGTTTAGACTATCACTTATACTAGAAAAATGACTCTCTTTTTTTTTGCAAGTTTGGGCCAGAGGCATCAATTGTTTGAAAATACCCTTCAACTGACATCGAAAGAAGCAAATAAGTGGCACACAGTCCTGCCACATAGGCAATTAATTGAAATTTCGACACCCAGAATTAAAAAAATTAAGGTATATGATTGTTAAAATTGAGAGTGCAATGACAAACATTCCTTAAGGGTGAGAATTTAGGGTACTAAATTGAAATTAACCCTTCAATGAAACTACTCACAATCATCTCAATTCAATTTGAGAGAACTAAATAAATATTAAATTATATATTTATTGATTATATGCCTATTTACACTAATGCCCCCTAAAACTACGATCAAATCCCACATTGCCTCCTCAAATTTAAAGTGGCACACTTACCCCGCTTGACCATGGCATGGTGACCCACTTTGCCCCATGTTGTCAACTCCGTCCAAAAGTTTGTTACCTATGATGACATAGCAAGGTGTCTTTGTAATTTCATACATATGGATCGTTATCCACCAATTGAAAGGTGATGTGGCAAGTGGAGCCCACTTCCACATAGGTAAAGATATAATTAAATATTCTAATTATTAAAAATAATAATAATAAATTAAAATAAAACATTAAATAAATTGGTTAATTTTTTCTCTCCCTCTTTCTCTCTTCCTTTCTCTCTCTTCAATCAGCTTCACAAACCCATCAACACATCGAAGGATTCACAACTTTAGGGAGATCCAATAGCTTAATCGGATCGCAGACTCTAACCCATTTCAGAACCTGGTCTTGATGCTCGTCACCGTCGATGCCAGAATCAAAATGCTAGTGGAACATAGTAGGTTTCCGTCATCCCTGTCAACTGCTCTCTCTCTCTCCCCGTCTCTCTTACAATGTAACAACCTTATCCTAAATCAATTTTTAATTTTTAATTTATTTTGGGGAAAAGACCATTTTGCCCCTAGAATATTTTATTAGGTTTAAAGTTGACTTTTTGACCGGGAAGGAATTTGGGAATTCCAATTGTGCCATTGCGTAGATCACGTCAAAACGAGTCCGTAGACATGTAGTGGGCTCAAATTTGAGTTGTATTGAGGAAAATACAATCAAAACACTCATAGGGGCAAAATCATAATTTTTTTGAAATCAAATTTTTTTTAAGAACTCACTCTCTTTCTCACCTATTTTCTATGCTCTAGCTAATAGTTGGGTAGGATTTGATCAATTTCTAGCCTAAGTAATTCGATTTTCGAATCAAAGTTTGGTCGGATTTCAGGATGAAATTCCGGCCACTTCCGGCCATTTTTCGAGGTAGGTCCAAGAACAAAAGTTGCTCCAATCAATGTCCTGAACCTAGGGTAGGAATCTTGGCCCTTAATTTTAGGGTTTTTGCGGCAGCCACTATCGCTAAGGATACCCACGCGCCAACGCTTTTGGCGGCGTGTGGGCGCTGTAGCAAAAGGGTATTGTGTCCCAATAAATCCCTTAGTTGTCATGAGAGCACAAGTGTGCTCGGATTCCAATTCAGATACCATTAGAACTTCAAACGGATTTCGCCTATTATGCGATTTCCGGGTTCGATATGTTCGGACCGTTGGATCAAACTCAAACTCACGTATGTTGTACCTTGTATTTCTAGGATCACATAGGATTTGACGGATCGTGAATCGAAGTTCTGGATACTCCAAAATCACGAACCCTAGGGTTAAATAATCGATAACTGTCCGATCTAGCTATCGTGATTAATCCGACCGTTCGATTTGGACCAAACTTGCAGAGCATAGTTATTAGGATGTGTAAAACCTATAGGAACTCTCGGATTGACAATTGGTGGTCTTGGCACCCATGGGGTCCCAGGTTGACCACTATGGAAATCTATCGCTTATCTAGACTGGGGTCTTTTCAGACCATTATAATCATTGGAAATGGCTTAAATGGGCATAGGAATGGTCATAAACTAGGTGCACGTACTTTTAGAAGCAGGGGGTCAAGGTTTTGGATTAAATAATTCTGTTGAGCTACTTTATTAATTAAATATTCGTAATGGCTTAACTAGGTACTCAGGCTCTAGCTGACCCGCGGGAGGGACCTTCAAAAGGTCCAGCGAGCTTGGACACTTAGTGATTGGACTTTTGTTTTATAAATGATTTTATGCAATTAATTTTCATTATTTGATCTTGAATAAGTTATTATTTACTATGGCTTTCCAAGTATGTTTAATTGGATTTAAATATTTTATTTATATGTTGCTATGTTGGAAATGCAAAGGGCTTGGAAAGTAGGAAATTAGGTGATTACCGAATTGAATGGTTCGATGAGAAATAAAATTATAGTTTTTCCATGAATGGCAACATGATTTAAGGATGATTGAGAAATAGTTTTATAACTTTTAATCTTTTTCAGAAAATTTATTTATTTTAAAAACCACCATAGTTACCCAAGGTTTCCCTTCAGATTAAATGTTGCCTTTGGAATGAATGTTGCCTACGGAATAAATTGTTGCCTTCGAATATGACGATGTCCATGAACATCCTAGTTGCCTTGGGTTGAGTCAGTGCACGTTTGATAATGCCCCCACGAGTTTCGAGGACGTCGGGACCATATGGAGCGAGGAATGCGGATCAGGTTGACTAAATGTCCCCTGAATCCTGCGAGGATTGTGGCTTGAGTTATTTTGTGTTTCTGAGGCTTGCGAGGAAGGAATTGACGAAAAATAAAGGAATTGACAGATATATATAATAGGTCCACCTAGGTGGAAGGAAATTATTTCTTTTACGATGTTTTCATTTGGTTGATGAATTGTTTGAATGATTGAATGATTATATAAATATAAATATGCATGCCAGATTTTTTGGTACGAATATAGAACCTTGAGACAATTAAGTTTTCTAACAGTTTTTACTGAGGGGTTAGTATCTTCATATGCTATTTTCTAAACCTTTATTTTTGTCCACTCACATTTTTCAATGTTTTGCGCCCTCAGGCAATAGACGTGCATCAGAGCACCACCACAGGGCAGACACCACACTCTGCTCCACCCTTTCTTTGTATAGGATTTCTTTTGTAATCAGATTGTTCCATTGTAAATTTCTGGATTAGTTTGCTCTGAAAATTGCCCTAGGTTTTCTACAAGGCCTGAGGTCATTTAGTTTTGTTGTTGGATTGTTGGAATATTATGTTGATGTATGCTGAACAGTTGGGTTATATATATATATATATATATATTGCTTTTGCTACATGTGGAAATATTTGGGAATAGACTATTTACAGGGGGAACTCTACCGAATTTTCAGCGGAGGTCAAACCTGGGTTTATCTTTGATCTTGTTAGAAGGGCAATTTAGTCAAGTGTGCCCGGCATCCGCCAGGTGTCAGACATGCACAGGGTTCGGCTTAGATTCCAAAATGAAATTTGGGTAGGGTCTTGTCATACAATCTTTGCTACAAAATTCAACTTAAGGGTTGACAAGAAAAACTTGTAGGTATGAGAGCGGTGGATGTGGGCATGGTTTGAGAGAGGAATTTTGTGAGTGATTGTGGAAATTTGGGGCTGCAGTGGATTGGGTGAGGTGCGGGTTCTAGGTAATTGATTGGATTATTGTTTGGATTGGTGTTATATTCTCATGAGTTTTTCTGGAAATTTAATTGAAGAAGAATGTTGATTTCTTGGTTTTGGAGTTTTTTTTTCTTTTTCAACGGTGGTGGTGATACGACTAAGAGTACAACCATGGTGTAGGAGGCATGGGAGAGACAAAGGCAAAGAGAGAGGTTTGGTTTGTGGGTAAGAGATTTAGCTTATGGGAGTGATTGGAATATTAGTCAGAAAGGGGGAGAAATTTTCCCCAGCATTTGGGTTGGTGGTTGTTTGGGCAAGGAGGGGGGTGGCTTGAGGAGGGGAGGTTATGGCTGCCAGGAGGGGTTTCGGTAGAGAGAGAGAGAGAGAGAGTTTGAGAGGGAGGAGTTCAAATTTTTTAATGTTTTATTTTAGTTTTAATTAGTTTTAAATCATTATAATATTTAATTATATTTTTATCTATGTGGAAGTGGGCTCTACTTTCCACGTCACCCCTCAAATGGTAATGATCTATGTGTATGAAATTACAAAAACACTCATGCTACGTCATCATAGTTAATAGACTTTTGGATTGAGTTGACGGTAAGGGACAAAGTGGGTCACCAAACCATGGTCAAGCAGGGTAAGTTGGCCACTTTAAGTTTGAGAGGACAATATGAGATTTGACCGTAGTTTCAGAGGGTATTGGTGTAAATAAGCCTTAATTATATTATAATCATACATAGTTATATTAAATGTAAATTACTTAAAAATACATATCTCAATCTTGTAGTTGGGTTTGGGAATGAGGATAGCAATATCATCTTGGTCAGTACCTAACAAAGGATTTTTAAAATTCGGGATACCCATACCCGCTCTGAACACCCAACAGGCCCAACCCATAGGGTGTGAGGGATGAGCAATAGCACAGGCCTCCTACACACCTCTAGGGCAATAAGTGTACTAGCAAAAAAAGGCCTTTTATGTGTGAAACTAATGCTTTTTGTGCTTTATTTTGAACTTTTTTTGGGCCTTTTTCTTTATCTTTCATATAATGAGCTTTTTTTATTTTTATTTTTATTTTTATACTTAAACTAACCTACTTACAATGTAAGTTCAAGACTTTTTTTTTTATTATAATTCTTGTTCAAAATGAGGTAATTGTTAAACAAAAAAGGCCTCATTTTTCATTTTGCCCGAGGCCTCCAAAATCAATAAACTAGCCCTGACACCCGACGAGAATTTTTACCATTCCTAGAATGGCAAAAGAATTTTACTTGGGGATAACACTGTTTTGCTTTACTATCCCCGAACATTAACACAATGACATGTGAAAAAGTTATTCTACGTGTCATTACATTATTGGTCGGGATAGCAAAAAGTGTTATCCTACTGCATGAGAGTTTCTATCCTAAGGCCCCGTTTGGTAGGCAAGATTGGACTGGACTGGACTGGACTGGACTAGATGTATTAGACTAGACTGGACTGGATATATTAGACTGGACTGGTTGTGATATGACTGGATTTTAAGCAGTTGTTTGGTGCAATAAATACCAAGTTGAGATTGTAGGACTGGAACAAAAATAGCAAAATTAAAAAAATAAATACAAATAAATGTATAAAAATTATAATAATGAATACAATTCTAAAAAAATCTTTGAATCACAGGACTGTGACCCAAACTCTAGAGAAATATCAATTGGGTGTCTTCTTCGTGGTTCCAAAAAGATCCCCAAATCTTGGTGAAATTTCATAACTTGCCATTGAAACCCAATATGGGAAATCAAAATTGCCTCTTAGAGATGGTGATCCATCAAAAGAGCTCTTCCTTGTCTTCCACCAAAACAGTGTCATAATCAGAAACAAAGGGGTGGCTTAGAAGCATCTCAACCGTCCACGACTTACTCAGGTCCTTCGCAAAACACTTCCCTAGAAAATCTTTTCCTTCTTCGCACAAGTCCTCTGGAATTTGCACTAACTCATCTCTTCTAATTCTCATTAAGAGCTTGAAAATATTCATACAAAGGCTATGATCCCATATCGATTTTCCACCCGCCATCTCCGCAACCAAACACCCAAGAGCTGTTGATGCTCTTCCTGGGAGGTCAACTTAAAGACAAGTTGATAGTCTTCAGTAGTGGAGAAGGTGAGGACCTTCCGCAAGGGAAGAGCCTGCATAAGACAAAATAGGAGAAGCAATTGTCAAGCTTCGGACACCAGTGTGGTGCCGGCCGAAGACTCTCCGATGCTTAAGTCACCTATGAGTGGTAAAATTGGCAGAGTAACAGTAAAAGTGAGAGAGTAGTTACCCTTTTTACTTGGGTACTGTTCCCTATTTATAAGGAGGTGAAAGTGGGAGGTTTGCACAAAGCTTCGATGTGGGACTTTGTGCAACTCGTTGTGGTGGTGACATATGTCTTGGAGATTAGGTTCTGCAGTCGATAGCTTGGACAGTCGGGAGCTTCGACAGGTGTCTGGCATCTTGGAGGTAGGGGAGAATGCGTGTCTACCTTCGTGTTAGTCGCTTTGAGTCTGGATATGCTTGGTTGATTATAGTGTAAACAAGAGCCAAACAAGCAAGAATTGCAAGGCTCCCTCATAAGATCTCAAGAACAAGGCCTCCTTTAAATCAAATCTCAAGTTTTGTTGGACCGAGTAGAAGATGCGAAGATATGGTGAAGGGGAAGGGAGAGAGAGAGAGAGATGAGAATATAAGGCAGCAAAATAAACCAGAGCAAGTTCTCGTGAATCAGTGAATAAGGAGGCGTGGCTAGTTTCGAAACCCATGCCTAGCGATGGATTCTGGAGACGGTGTTATTATGGACTGTTGTCCAATAATTACATCTAGTCAATGATGCATTTTATGCTCACCAAACAATAGTCTGGACTCATGTCCATTTTAAATGAAAAAATCATATTCAGTTCAGCTCACCAAACAGGGCCAACGGGGCTTGGAGGATGTGAAGTAGGGGTGGGCACGGTTCGGTTTGGACCGGTTCTTGGAGAAAAATGGAACCTGATCCAATAGTGCAATCCGGTTCGGTTTGGACCGGTTCTGCTCAATATCCATACAGAAATCCGAACCAAACCGGACCTGTCCGGTTCCGGTTCGAATCCAAGGGTTTTGGTTTTTTTTTTTTTTTTTTTTATTAAATAATAATAAACAAACCTGCCCAAAATGAATTTATATACTAACATACCTCAAATTTGAGGTTCTATCAAGCTTTCAACGCATCAAAATGAATCTAACTTTAACAAAAATGCATTCCAAATTCAATCCAACTTTAACATATAAATTACAACCCAAATTCAATCAAACTTCAAAAAAAATGCAATCCAAATTCAATCCAACTTCAACATATAAATTACAACCCAAATTCAATCAAACTTCAACAAAATAAGTTCCAAAATAAATTACTAGCCAAATACAACCCAAATTCAATTCAAATATACATTACAACCCAAATTCAATCCAAATTCATTAAATTTCTCCTAACATTGAAAAGTAGTTGGAGCTATGGTGCTAGGTGTGGATGAACTCATAATATCTACATAAAAAAAACATAAACCCATTAAAACATTAGTCAAACATACACATTATATAATACATTAATAAAGCATATAAAATTACAAAGACATACCTAATTCAATCGATTCATAGAACTCCATCTCTTGAATTGTTGGCTCATATTGTAAAGAGGAAATGTCATCCGACCTTAACCAATTTTGAGAACAAATTAAGGCCTCCACAATCTTAGGAGTCAAAGAAGCACGATATGAATTAACTACCCGACCACCCGTGCTAAAGCATGATTCCGAAGCCACCGTTGATACCGGGATGGCAAGCACATCCTTTGCAATAAGTGCCAACCCCGGATACTTAACCCCATTCAATTTCCACCACTTCAAAACATCAAATTCATCAACCACATCTTCAATAGGGTCGGTGATGTACCTATCAATCTCATGCTCGTGAAGTCTGAAAGTGGTACACCAGCATAAATCTTTGAACCAGTGGTATGTTGGTAATTTCCGGTGCATACATGACAATTACGGCGTTAAAGCGAGTTGCAACTGTGGCTGCTACAAGCTTACTGTCTGGGTTCGGAAACTAGAGGGGTTTCGAAACTATGGCTGAACCCAAATAAACCCCAAATCCTCATTCCTCGTGCCAAAGCCCTCGAATTGAAAGAACCGTCCTCCTCCTCCAAAACCCTAGTTCTTCTTGATGATAATATGTTTTTTTCTCTGAGAAATTTATCCAAATCTAGGGCCAGCACCAACTACCACTATGTCTTCTCCTTACTCAATGCCAATGGTTTTGTAAGCTCCGGTCCCTGCTCACCTTCTTCTTTCTGCTTTGGCCCTAGTGCTGCGTTTTCAACGACATCAACCGCCTGCTTGATCCAAGCCAAGGACGTCGTCCTCTCTTTCAAAGAATGGTTCAAGAGCAGCAACGACGCGTTGCTCGACCACATCTTCCAGATCCTCAAGACCACCGGAGACGACAACACCGTCCTCGACCTCGACAACTCCAACGACGTGTCGTTTCACTATCACCACCGCTCCTCCGCCGACTTGGCGCTTGCCCATCTGAACCTCCGCCTCTCTGAGACCTTCGTCTTGGAGGTGCTCCGCTATGGCAGCAGCGGCCACGACGTCCTCTCCTGTCTCAAGTTCTTCGACTGGGTCGGCCGCCAGCCCGGCTTTAACCACACCCGCGCGACCTTCAACGCCATTTTCAAGATTCTTTCTCGCGCCAAGCTCATGTCACTGATGCTTGATTTCCTGTCCACCTACAGGAAGCAGAGGTATGCGCATACGGTTCGATTTCACGACACTTTGGTGATGGGTTATGCTGTGGCTGGCAAACCCGACATTGCACTCCAACTGTTTGGTAAAATGCGCTTTCAGGGGCTTGACCTGGATGTGTTTGCTTACCATGTTCTTTTGAATGCTTTGGTGGAAGAGAATTGTTTTGATGCTGTTCAGGTCATTGCCAAGCAGATTTCTTTGAGGGGTTTTGAGAACGGGATCACTCATTCCGTCATGCTCAAGTGGTATTGTAAGCAGAACTTGCTGGATGATGCTGAAAAGCATTTGCGTAAATTGTTGTCTGACGAGAGGGCTGTCAATGGGCATGCCGTGAGTGTTCTTGTGCATGCCCTTTGTAAGAATAATAAGTTTGAGCAGGCCGGGAAGTTGGTGGAGGAGTTTCAGGGCGCTGGGGTGGAACGCATGGAGAGTGTCTATGGTGTGTGGATACGTGATCTTGTTCAGGCTGGAAGGTTAGATGGGGCGTTGGAGTTTCTGCATAACAAGAGGTCATTGGAAGGGTATGTGCCTGATACTTTTAGGTACAATACTTTGATATGTAGGCTTTTGAGGGAGGATCGGCTTGAGGAGGTTTGTGATTTGTTGATGGAGATGAAGGATGGTCAGATTTTCCCTGATAAGGTCACCATGAATGCTGCTTTGTGCTTCTTTTGCAAAGCAGGGATGGTTGATATTGCTCTTGAGTTGTATAATTCGAAATCTGAGTTTGGGCTCTCTCCTAGTAGTATGGCTTACAACTATTTGATAAATACTTTCTGTGGGGATGGCAGCGTGGACGAAGCATATGGAGTGTTGAAGAATTCTATGGAACAAGGTTATTTTCCAGGTAGGAAAACATTTTCTATACTTGCAGATGCTTTGTGCGGAGAGGGAAAGCTCGATAAGATGAAGGAGTTGGTTATTTTTGCGCTAGAGCGGAACTTTATGCCAAGTGGTTCCACATATGATAAGTTCATTACAACTCTTTGTAGAACTAAGAGGGTAGAAGATGGTTATTTAATACATGGGGAACTCAACAGAATAAATAAAGTTGCTAGAAAGAGTACATACTTTAACTTGATACATGGTTTTAACCAGTCAAGTAGGGGTGATATTGCTGCCAGACTTCTGATTGAAATGCAAGAAAGGGGTCACTCACCGACTCGTAACCTGTTCAGAGATGTAATTTGCTGTCTATGTGATATGGAAAATCCAGATAAGCAATTTTTTAATTTGTTAGAACTCCAATTGTGTTGTCGGGAACCTAGTTGTCAAATATACAACTTTTTCATCTATGGAGCTGGGCATGCGAAAAGGCCCGATCTGGCTAGACAAGTATATGAGACAATGCAGCGAAGTGGGATTGAGCCCAATCTGAGATCTGATGTTCTTATGTTGCAGAGTTATTTGAGGAGTGAACGAATTTCGGATGCTTTGAACTTCTTCAATGACCTGCACCAGAGAAGAGAGATGGGGAGAAGATTATACAGCACAATGATTGTTGGTCTCTGCAAGGTCAAAAGGGCGGATATTGCACTTGACTTATTGAAGGAAATGAGAGAGAAGGGAGTGGTTCCAAGCGATGACTGTTATGAGTTTCTTATACAGTTGTTGTGCTGGAAACAAGGATATCATGTAGCAGTAAATCTCATTAATGACTTGGAGAAAGTTGGCCGCCATATTACATCCTTTACTGGTAACATACTTCTGTTGCATTCTCTGAAAAGTCAAGAGCTCTACGAGGCTTGGGTTCAACTCAGACAGGTGCCAAATGAGAAGTCTGATAGTTCAATGCTTGGTCTGCTTATTGGTGCATTTTCTGGTCGTGTCAGGTTGAGCCAAGATATTGAGAATTTGGAAGAAATAATTGAAAAGTGCTTTCCGCTAGATGTGTACACATACAATATGTTGCTGAGAAGACTAAGCGAGACCAATATGGACCGTGCTTGTGCATTGTTCTATAAGATGTGCCAGAAAGGGTATGAGCCTAACTGGTGGACTTATGACACCTTAGTACAAGGTTTTCTTAAACATGGGAGGACTTCTGAGGCAAGGAGATGGGTAGAAGTGATGTACCGGAAAGGGTTTCATCCAACAGAGCGTACAAAGCTATTTATTTGATTGGTTTTCATTGAAGTCACTAGTGCAGTGTCTGAAATTTACTAGACATTACACAGTTGCAAAGTTTATACAAGTTTTGCCGCATGATAATATATTTCATACCTTGGTAAGATTGTATAGATGGAGCATTTATATTTGTGTGATTTTTGTTTTATCAACTGCTCAGGAAAAATGGGAACCCTAAAGTTATAGCGATACATGCTAGTTTCAATTAATTTCTTCTTCTTTGTACTCTGTTTGGTGACTTACTACAAATCCTTTGCCACATGTAACATGTATGGGCAAGACTATCTGGACAGATTGCCTTTTTGTTGATATTTTCCATGGTGTGTCCGACAATCTTGGAACTCTAAGGTTGTTGTTCACAGATTTAGCAAATAGGGATGATACAAAACTATTGTCTTTGTTTCTGTTATCTATTGTGTACATTATTATTAATCATTAAAACTAATTCTTTACCAATGAATTTGTCTTAACAAAGATGATAAAATAATAAAAACTCCCAGACTTACAGGTATATTTTCTATGTTACAAAAGTTGATTAAGACTTATTTTTCAGCATGATAATATTAAGTTCATACCTTGGTAAGATTGATGATGCAGAATGCATATTATTAGTTTTTATAATTCTACTTGGATTAGTTTTCCTATGATTAGTTTTCCTAATTTAGTTAAAGATTCCTTGTTGTTGAAGGATCTCTTATTAGTTAATTTGCTTTCCTATTTCTTAAAGTTTCCTTTTCCTTTTCCTAGACTAAAAAGGGTTTTGCCTCTATAAATAGAGTTGTTTGTAATCTTTTAAGGCAGACTTGTTTAATGATAAATTTCCTTACTTTAAACTCTCTGATTCCTTCCCTTTCCCTTCGTCTCTTCGATCTCTAATTCTTCTCCTCGATCTCTTATTTCTTCTCTGTTCTATTGCTCAAGTGTTTATTCTAAAACCTACGGGCTGTTCTACATCAATTGATTAGATGGAGTGTTTAGATTTATGTGTTATTCATTTTTTCAACTGTTAGAAACACCCTAAACATATAACAATGTGTTTTTTATGTCCTGTGCAGAACCTTGACAGAGAATTCACAATACGATGCATGTTTTTATAGAAGTTTTGTGTGGTTATTTAATTAGCAGAACTATTTCTCCTCCTTAATCCTTATTCAAATAGTTTCCCATGACATGTGGTTCCTCTTTGTACTCTGTTTGGTGGCTTAGTACAAATCGATTGCCACATGTATGATGTACGTGCTGCAAATTTATTTTCTTGTACTAACCTCTATCTGGACAGATTGCGTTTTTTGTCGATATTTTCTATTGTGGCTTTGACAAGCTTGGAATTACTAAGGTTGTTATTCAAAACTTTAGCAAATAGGGATGAGACAATTCTGTTATCCTTCCTTCTATTTTCTAATGTGTACATTATTAATCCTTAAAACTAAGTTGCTCCAATGAATTTTGTCTTAGCAAAGATGATAATTTAATGAAAACTCTCACAGCCTTACAGGTATGTTTTCTTTGTTGCAAAAGACTACACTGAAATATGGGCTTACACAATGAGAAGGAAAAACTAAAGGCTTCGCAGCAATCTCCTAACTTACAAGGTATGACTAGTTATGTAGTTCAGTTGAATATGGTTACAATCAAAGCGAACTTTTGTTCCTTTGCAAACAAACAATGAATGCTAACTTTGTTCAGTTTTTTCATTTCTTACCACCATTTAGAGCGACATTTTAGGGGAATATGAGACTGAACCTAAAAAACTTTCATTCATATTCTCTGGCATGGCTTGGCATATTATATTAAAAACAGATAAATCACCTATTTTGTTTTTCTTTTGTAAAAAATTCATCTTGTATTCAAATACTTGCATTGAATTGAAATGCAGAAATTTATTTCAGAATATAGGAAAACTCAGGATTTCAAAGATGCAAGATGGTAATTTCCTTGTTTGGTATCATCAACAAGGAAATTAGCAAATTATGTGTGGAAAACTGGTGGGATTTGCTGAAATAATTCTGACTTTAAATTTCATCAAAAGAGGCGCAAATAATTTTCTTACCGTGTCCTCCGTATAAGACCTTAACTGTCTCTACCCAAATCAGTCCTTTTACAAAGAGCCAGAGAGGGAAGGAAAATGATCATGTCGAGAATGGTGCTTTTCTGATGATTTTCGAGTTAGGTTCAATTCCAAATTATGCCTGAGACGTACCTATTGGCTCTTTGAATGGAAGCAAAACCATACGATGGGATTCTGCTGTATCTGCTTTGTGGGTGAACTGTTGCTGTTTCTTTGAGACCTCAGGTTGTCGGTCTCTGGTTTGTTCACTTGCTGCTTTTGGCATTACCTCTGGCTCTATAGAGTATAGAACTTTGTGATTTATCTAATTTCTTTTCTTTATTGAGATTACAGGTTCCATCTATTTATTTATTTTATTTCTCTTTGTGATTTATGTTTAAACATAATCTTCCAATCTTTGGGGAGTCTGGTTTTTTATCCTGCTGATGGGCTTCTTGTTCATCTCGTTCTGTACTTATTTCACCTGTTAATACAAGTTTCTTTTCCAAAATAAAAAAAGAACAAAAAATTGTGACCTCTCAGTCACTTACTGATTGTACTTCTGTGCAGTTGGACATGCATCTGCAGGAGCAATTTGTGAGGATTATTTTGAACCACGATGTAGAGCTGGGATTTATCTGACGCTACCTGTAGATTGTGAACTCAACAGTTACTGATGCTAAAGAAGAATATATGGACTTCTCCAAAATGAGGACTACCAGGAATGTTTTCCCAAGCAAAATTCAAGTAGACGGCATTATCAGATTCCAAAAATTTGTCTCCTTCAGTTGCCATATGTGCAAAAAGTGGGAGAATTTAAACCTCACTCCAGTTGTCTTTCAATTTAGGGTGAAATTATTGTATGGTACTGGAATGCGGTCACAGAATATAACCCATCCACATGGATATTATAACCCACAACCATGGGTTCAAAGTTAACCGTAAGGGTAGAAAATGACCCTTTCAATTTAGATTAGCTTAATAGCTTTAAAAATGAAGGTTAATTTATTAATTTAAAATGAAGCTTAACATTTCAAGTTGTTACTTCCTTGCAGGTCAAAAAGGCATTCCATATGAGGGAGATTAAGTAGAGTTCATTCCACATCCACTCCTTGCACTCGTCAATCACCACGCTCGAGTGTCATCCCAGGCACCATTCTGGAAATAAGTGCTCAGATGGTCCCACGGTTTGATCAAAATGGGGTTGAGAAGGGCAAGTAAGATGGGTCTTACAGTCAGGGGGTAGTCTTTAAGGAGGACCAGGGAAGCATTTCTTAGTAGTACACGACCTTCTTCCTCATCAGTTTCTCTTGGAGCATTTCCCCGGGAGATATCAAATGTAAGATGTTAAATTTGGATTTCATACCTAAGTGGCAATTTGACACTTTATAAATTTTTTAACTCCATTTGCAAATATCATTTTATTTTGTTATATTTTTAAAGGTAAATATGGCTTATATAATCAAGGCTTAACTGCTACAGTGCTCCTTGAAACATTGGTCAATTTTTACTTATCCCCTCTCAAGGTTAAAGTGATCCACTTTGTCCCATTGACCGATATTTTTTGTCTCACTTTGCCTCTCATCGTCAAGTTTGTTAAAAATTCTATTAAAAAAGCTGATGTGGCACTAATGGGACTCACTATTTAGCTAAATTAAATGCCATGTGTGAAGAAAAAAAAAATTGTCTTTTAAATAGGCCCAACACGTCTGACAACACTTTCCTGGCCAATCCCCTGTGGTTGCTCGCCGACGCCAGTGCAATCTTCGCCACATCATTCGCTGTCTCTAGGGGCTCTACACCTCCTTGCCCAAGTATTCCACTTTCCCGTCATTTTCTTCGACCGCATCTACTTTCTCATTGGAACCCACCAAAACCACGTTGTTTTTCGGTAACAGAGCAGAAGCAGAGCTTTCAACGGCAAGCTCATGTGAAACTTGAGCGTTCTCTTCCAGAAAGATAGAATTTTGGGCAGCAACACTAACCGATTTCGGGCCTCGCGACGGCTCAGCTTGTCTCTTATCTTGCCTTTGCTGCTGTTCTTCTTGGTCTTCTCGCCGTTGGCCAGGTGATCTTCGGAGGCTTCGATGGCTTGGTGGATGGGCTCGCGGTTGGGGGAAGAGTCCCATTTGAACCAAGGGCGGTTATCTAGTGAGAACGCTTATGTGCGAACGTTATATGAGAACCAAATCCAGCCATCCAAATTATCTGAACGGCTAAAGAGAAAAGGCAAGCTTATGGTAAAAATGGGTAAGCTGCAGTTCCCCTTAGCCCAAGTGTCAAGTCACGCCTGCTTCGAACAAACGCGCCATTCTTCTTCCTGACAGTGGCCAGTCGCACCTTTCTTGTCAATAAATTGATGAATTTATGAATGAACCCAAAATACCTACCAGACATAAATTTGTGTATTTATCTTGTCGCAGAAACTCTCTGGTGTGCTCTGGCTCCTTCACTTCCTCCCTCATCTAATATTTCTCATTTGAACGTCTGAGAAAGTACGTTTCTCTCGAATTCCATCTCTTTCATTCATATTAAAGTTTGCATGTTATATTGCATTCAGTTAATGTTTAAATCACTTAATGTTTAAATTTTTTTTAGGATTTTAGGCCATTGATTTTCTGGGTAACAGTAGTCTGTCTCTGATGTAGGATTTTAGGCTTTGATTTTCTGGGTAAGAGTAGTCTGTCTCTGTAGTAGTTGTGTTTGCAAAAATATAAATTGGCGTCAGTTGTTTTGTTTGCGTCTTTTTCTAGTTTCTAGTAATTTGTTGAAGCATAGTAACTAATTTTTAAAGTATTTCTGCAGTTTAAATATTATTTACTTTAAGTTGGGTTGTCTTTTTATCGCAATTCATTGTGGTAATTTGTTGAAGTGTAGACTCACAGCTGTTGGTTGTTCCTATATTTTTTGCATTGTGCTTGCTTGTTGTCTTTTCTTAAAATTCCAGGAACCTTCATGTGTTGGTCATTGTAATCCTGCTTTGCCCATCTAGTGGTGTGAGTGTATGACATCATTTTAGGGATTTAATAGGGTTTGGAAAACAAAGAATAAGTACCATTAGAAGTAGAACGCAGAAGAGAAAATTGAATCTTAACTGTGAATATGAGATGATTTGGGATGCAGAAGGATCAATGCATCTTCTAGTAGGTATCAATTTTGTGTGTGAATGTGTTGAAAATAGTGTTTGTAGGTGAGTTGAAAACAGTGTTTCAATTTTGCATCTTAATGTGTTAAAAATAGTGTTAGTAGGTATCCATTATGCATCTGAATGTTTGAAAATAGTGTTTGTAGATATTAATTATGTATGTTAATGAGTTGAAAATAATGTATTAGTTTGCATCTTAATATGTTGAAAATAGTGTTAGTAGGTATCCATTATGTATGTGAATGTGTTGAAAATAGTGTTTGTAGGTATTCATTATGTATCTTAATGTGATGAAGATGTGTAGATAATATTGTCAGTAGGTATCACTTCTGTATGTTAATGTGTTCATACTTGTGTGAGCAGGTATCACTTCTGTTTCTTAAGCAAAAGGTGTTTGTTGCAGTTATAAAATGGAATGTGGGTTCGAACTTTGTTTGCCGGAGTCAGAGATCTATGCTGCACGGGTGAATAATATGTGTGTGGCGCATTCAGTCCTGTGTAATTTGGGGGCTCATTTCAGTGAGTTGCTTATGAAAAGATTTAGAGAGAGCTGTTTTGGGCACCTGTTGGACCTCCATAAAATTGCATTTAGTGGTCAAATTGTGCATGCTCTGGCACTCCGGCGAGTCGGAGGACTTGGTGTTAAGGACATGCTGGGCCTTACTTATGCAATAGGGTCCAATATTGCCCAATTCAGTGTAAAGGATTTTTGTTTAATAAGTGGTATGAAATGTGGAACATAGCCTGGTATAACGTCCGGGGGGGATGCTCATAATCGATTTATGAGAGCGCATTTTAGCAACAGGGGTCACATTACTTGCAGTGACTTAGAAAATGCATTCCTAAAGTCCGAAAGAGGAAGCAAGGACTCGTTCAAATTGGGACTGCTGTATTTTGTGGAGTTTGTGATAATGGGTAAACCCCAAAATGTGAAGATAAACGAGGAGTACTTACATTTGGTTCATAAAATGGACGAATTCAACAATTATCCGTGGGGATCTATATCTTTTGAGTGTCTGCAAGATTCTCTGTTGTTTGCTCCTGGGAAGAAAGAGAGTGATGAAGAAAAATGGGAAGGGAAAAGGACAGGAAAAGGGAAAAAAGGCGGTGCGGAGTTCAGTGAGGAAAGGGAAGAAAAAGGTGGAAGATGAGAAGCCTAAAAGAATAAACAGACCTGCATGAAATATAAAGGGATTGAGCTATGCTATCCAGGTATGATGTAGTTCAAAATTAGTGTTTGTAAAATTTTAGTTCGTAATTAAGTACTGACTTTGATAATCTATTTGTTGTAGATTTGGATGTATGAATTAATCGCTGAATTGGGAATTCCCCCCTTAGATATTGTAAGCGGATCGAGGAACCTGCATTAGTCCCTCGAATTTGCCGGTGGGAATCCACGGATAAAGTGCCTGAGTTTAGAAAGCTGAACCCTTATATATTTCAAAGCAAACAGGTGTGTAGTTAATAATTTATTTCAATACTAAATTCGTTTCATGAAGAAAGTTGTTTAGTATTGTGTATGACCTGTTAACTCTATGTGATTGATAGCCTATTATACTACGCCTCTTATGACCAAGTCAATTGGAGATGAGCCAACCGTATTGGAGTTGGGGATCAGATGTTCCTGAATTTGATGCACCCGGTGTAGGTCTGCAGGTATGTAAGGACCTTGATGAATTAAACTCTGTTGTGCAGCAGTTGAGGAATGAGGTTGCAGTATTGTACCGTGAGAAGGGTCAGCTAGAGGAGAGAGTTTTATGCTTGGAAAAGTGTACGAGGCATGCAGACGCGAGGAAGACTGGGGATGCTGGAGCAGAGAGGAATAAGACTAAGGATGCTGGAGAGGAGAGGAATAAGACTGAGGATGCTGGAGCGGAGAGGAATAATACTAAGGATGCTGGAGAGGAGAGGAATGAGACTGAGGATGCTGGAGAAGAGAGTCAGAAGACTGAGGATGAGGATGCTGGACAAGAGAGTTAGAAGACTGAGGATGCTGGAGAGGAGAGTGATAAAACTGAGGATGGTGGAGTAGCTGAATCGAGAGAGCAGTGTGTACAAAATGCTAAAGAAGAGGTGCAATATACACCCTCGGATATAAATTGGGATGATTCGGGTGTGGTGTGTGTCACCCTTGTTAAATTTCTTACGAATCCTCCTCGAAAGATTGACACGTCCACTGCTGAGGATGAATGTGGCGAATATGTTATAGTTGGGGTCCGGCAAAAGAGGGGTCGGGGCAAGAGTGAGATTCTTGGCCCTGCGATGAAGAGGCGAAAGGCAGTGGTGAGGGAAACTCCATGGACAGGTTGGGAGATTCCCAATATTTTGGAGGACACAATTGCTGACCCCCTCAGGCCTGTTCCTCATGATTCCCTTTTGGAGGTTGCGAAATTCTGCTGGGAATGGGGACAAGAAGAAAAGTAAGTTCCCACTGCCCATCCTTCGTGAAATGTAAATTGTTTATTATGATTAGTTATTGAGTGAATAGTGAAACGGAATTGATAATAATAATGATTCACAAATACAGTTCACATGTGCGGTTATGTGGAGAAGACGGTATGGAAGGTTCGCATAACTTCTTTGTTCGATTGCTGACCAAGGATGGTTGGTTGGATGACTCGGTAAGCATTGTTTGATTTGCGATTTTGGCGAAATTGCCATGCTATGTAGTGATTTATTGATTTAATAATGGAAACAACCCTTTTATGTAGAACATAGACATGGCCTTGCTTTTGGTACGGGAGCACCACGAGAGGTCTGGCAACTGGGTAGGTTCTGACTGGACAATACTGGACACTACTTTTCAGGTCTGTATTATTTCTTAAGCATTGTTTATTTTCAAATTTGATATCCGTTATGATGCATAACTCGAGTGCCACTATGCAGAAATGTGTTGCCTTGGATTACAAGGAAATGAAGGCGTATGTGGGAAAGGAGGACAAGCCACACAGCAAGGGTCTACTGGGAATGGTCAAGGGCGAAGGGCTGAAGTTGGCTAAATCATGGTCGTCTGTGAATCGTGTTTGTTTGCCCTTCAACCTACAAAGGCAGAAGCACTGGATCTTACTTCTTGTCGATTTAAAAGAGTGTGAGATAAGGGCATATGATTCAAAAGTAGATTTGTGCAGAACTCAAGCCATCCAATGGGCCGTGCAGCCGATGGCGAAAATGCTGCCTCGGTTGTTAAAGGAATCTGGATATATTGGCGACGGTCTGATTCGAACAGCGAGTGGCCAGTTATTCGCGTCATGGATGCACCCCAACAAGTAGGCGGATGAGTAATATTCCACCTAAAGGATTGTCTTATGAAATGGATTTGTTGTACAATGAATCACAGCTTCTTCGATATGTTTTAGGGGCGACTGTGGGATGTACATCCTCAAATATTGCGAGTTTCTGACCTCGAATGTAGACCTGGCCAAGATTTCGCATGACGCCATGCCCTTGTATCTGTTGAAGCTCGCTGTATAGTTGTTACAGGGATATTCGTAGCTGTGATTCAGTAGGAGATACTATAACTTGCAAAGTTAACTTTTAATTGGGTGGGTGTAGTGTAGTATATTAACATGCAATGTTAATTGAACTGGGTGGGCAATTTTGTTGGTAACAGACCTTATATTCATGAGTTACCAAACCAACCTTTGTATAATAATATTAATATAAGGGTAGCTTGCAGAGCTTTCTTCGCAGGCTTGAGCGCATCTTTCCCCTTTCTATTTTAGTAAGGTTTTGAAAAGGTAGTTTTCTTGTTGTTGCCTGCGTAAATCTCACAGCCTGGTACTCCGTGCCGAGGGGATGTGCGTTAACACGTGACGTCCTTTTTTTGGATGCGGTGCAGTTGTGCTCAGGCGTGCCAGCACGGTCTACCGTGCATCGAGATGGTGATGAGGTTTGGGTTAAATGATGTGCCTGTTTTGAGTTCGACTCCTGATCAAACGATTGTGGCCGAGAGAGGAACTGATCTCAGCCGTCAGGTTCACTGCCTGAGCTACAAGGCCGTTTAGTGGTGGTGTTGGGCAGAGAGCGACGGTCGTATGATATATTGATGAATGGATTTTCCTTACAATCTACCATTACTCCTAGGAAAGCAAATAAAGGTATTGAAAGTGCATGACAGGAAAATATAATTTGCCCCATGGGAGGCTTTTGGTTTGGTGTTTGAACCTCTTGAATGTAGTCTTGAGCTTAGCATTTATAGGGGGAGTCCTGGAGGGACAATCGAGGCCGAAAAGATCTACATGGTGGAGTATGATCGGGGCAAGTGGGTAGTCAAATCGGCATTTGGAATCGTGAAGTATGGTGGTGTGACCACCATAGATCCTGGTAAATCTCAATCACTGCCCTGATCGTGGGTTCTGCCCTCTTGGCTGTGGGAACACATTTAATGCCCTGGTCTGGTGGTTAGTGATCTGACCTCAAGTTGTAAGATTACTTGTGAGAATATTGGCGCCTAACCACTCTGATTTCCATTACCAAATCCTGACTTCAGTCACTTCCCCTCTCCCCTCGTGCATTAAATGCTTCTTGCGACTAGTGGGCTTGCTGCGATAGTCAGAGGCATTACTTCATTAAATGGGGCGTGGGACCCTGAGTTCACGTGGCGATTTAACCACAGTATCTTCGACCGTGGCCTTTACGGCCTTCGGCTTCGGCCTATAATACCGCGGTCGCGAGGCCGAGAGGTTTCTGCCTTTGCAGCTTTTCTTTTGTTTTTAGGAGGGCGAAATGCCTAACGAAACGTGGCCGTTTCAATTCATAAGTAGGTGCTAGGGCTGAGAGGAGGTCCCTTCGGTCAGTTCATGACCGTGATTTATTAGGCACAAACACTTGTTTGTTAAGAAACAAAGTCTTTTTTATGATCCAACTCCCTCTTTTCACTTAAAATTAAAGAATAAGTTTTTGTATTTTGTTCAAATACAAGCTCTATGACCTTGAACACATATTGTTGACTGTATGCTGACCCGAACCCTAAATGGTGCATGATTCTTTTCAAATGTCGAATAAATAGTAATGTATCTTATTTAGGGCAAACACAATTGTGAAGTTCAGATGCAGGCATATGAAATGTTGAAGTTTGTCATTAACTAATTGTGCTGAAGGCGTAATTATATTTCTACATTTCCAACACATCTTATATGTAGCTGTCCGGATTACAAAATTACAAAACATATACTTAAACCCAAAACATTTCTTGCTTTTTCATCAATTTAACAGCCAAATTCAGAAATGATAGAACTAACATGAGTAGGAGGATTTTATGAATGCCCTTCAGTATACGGATTACTTCAGCATATGCATTAAGTTCCTTCATATCCACCTGGTTTTGAATGTCAGATTCATTTGGGGTGTTGGCTGCTATCACCCATTCATAGCCACTACACCTTGTAGCTCCCTATACAAACAAAATAAAAATAAAAAAACAAACTATATTTTTCAGTCTGGGATTACAATATCAAACCATATTCTTTTATATGGAGCAGTTTCAGTTTCGGATTACTGTTTATTATATACAGCTTATTTGGTTTTACATACGAGGTTTAGGAAGATTATACTTACATATATTGTGAAGCACTTCCAATACGGTCTGCCTTGATTCCTTTCGGATTTGGAAATTAACTTCACCATCTTAGCATTGTAGTGCCGACACCTCTTTGCTTCAGTGTTTAATGAAGAAATCGACATCTCTTTGCCCAGAGTTGAAAATGAAGAAAATAGAAGAATTATACCCTTCCAAATATTTGGTCAAAACCCCGAAATTATTTTCCTCCGATTCTGAAAAGGAATTGGATTTTATTATTTGGTCAAAACATATATATGGAGTTTGAAGTTTGAATTCGCCTTTATTAGTCCCGACAATCCGTGAGCGGGAAATTCCAAAGTTGAATGTTTTTTTATATGTTTAAACCTAATACATGAGCGGGAAAATGAAAAGCATTGCTGTGGGGAATTTTTAATAATATTTTTACCCTAAACCGTAGCCTTAAAGGCATTTATGAAATGAAAATATAAGTAAGACAAAAATTAAAAGGAAAAGGGGCGTGTGGCGCCATGGGGATGCGCCGCGTGTCGTTGAGGTCTGCAACTCCCCACTACGGCTCCGCCACTTGGCATTCCGTGTGTATTTTATTCCCTTTTTTTTTTCAGAAAATCGTAAAAAATACAGGAAAATTCAGAAAAAATGGGGGAAAAATTCCTAAGTATGTATCGGGATGAATACTTCGTACTGAAAGTAGAATAACGGATTTTGGTGTGAGGAACAAATAAAATTCGAGAACAAACCCTAGTGTTGGATGATGTAAATGAAAACACTAGTACACTTTTCAAACCCTACACTCTTATTTGTTCGATCACATTAATTCCGTATGGATATTTATATGACGCGGCCTTTTTCCGGATATTTCATCGAATGAAATGTCGTCACGAGTGCGGAGGATTTTTTTTGGAATTTTTCCCCCTTCAATTCGATTTTTAAATGAATATGAAAAGGGGCGTGTGGCGCCATGGGGATCCGCCGCGTGTCGCTGAGGTCTACAGTTCCCCCCTCCGGCTCCGCCACTTGGCATTCCGTGTGTATTTTATTCCATTTTTTTTCTTCAGAAAATCGTAAAAAATACAGGAAAATTCAGAAAAAATGGGGAAAAAATTCCTAAGTGTGTATCGGGATGAATACTTCGTACTGAAAGTAGAATAACGGATTTTGGTGTGAGGGAAAAATAAAATTCGAGAACAAACCCTAGTGTTGGATGATGCAAATGAAAACACTAGTACACTTTTCAAACCCTACACTCTTATTTGTTCTATCACATTAATTCCGTATGGATATTTATATGATGAGGCCTTTTTCGGGATATTTCATCGAAGGAAATGTCGTCACTAGTGAGGAGGATTTTTTTTGGAATTTTTCCCCCTTCAATTCGATTTTTAAATGAATATTTAATGGGAAATGAATAAAAAATTTGAAAAGGGGCTTGTCGCGCCATGGGGATGCGCCACGTGTCACTGAGGTCTACAGCTCCCCACTTCGGCTCCGCCACTTGGCATTCCATGTGTATTTTATTCCATTTTTTTTTTCAGAAAATCGTAAAAAATACGGGAAAATTCAGAAAAAATGGGGAAAAAATTCCTAAGTATGTATGGGGATGAATACATAGTACTGAAAGTAGAATAACGGATTTTGGTGTGAGGGAAAAATAAAATTCGAGAACAAACCCTAGTGTTGGATGATGCAAATGAAAACACTAGTACACTTTTCAAACCCTACACTCTTATTTGTTCGATCACATTAATTCCGTATGGATATTTATATGACACGGCCTTTTTCCGAATATTTCATCTTAGGAAATGTCGTCACGAGTGCGGAGGATTTTTTCTGGAATTTTTCCCCCTTCAATTCGATTTTTAAATGAATATTTAATGGGAAATGAATAAAAAATTTGAAAAAGGGCGTATGGCGCCATGGGGATGCGCCGCGTGTCGCTGAGGTCTACAGCTCCCCACTCCGGCTCCGCCAATTGGCATTCCATGTGTATTTTATTCCTTTTTTTTTTTCAGAAAATTGTAAAAAATACAGGAAAATTCAGAAAAAAAATGGGGGAAAATTCCTAAGTATGTATCGGAATGAATACTTCGTACCGAAAGTAGAATAACGGATTTTGGTGTGAGGGAAAAATAAAATTCGGGAACAAACCCTAGTGTTGGATGATGCAAATGAAAACACTAGTACACTTTTCAAACCCTACACTCTTATTTGTTCGATCACATTAATTCTGTATGAATATTTATATGACGCGGCCTTTTTCCGGATATTTCATCGAAGGAAATGTCGTCACGAGTGCAGAGGATTTTTTTTGGAATTTTTCCCCCTTCAATTCGATTTTTAAATGAATATTTAATGGGAAATGAATAAAAAATTTGAAAAGGGGCGTGTGGCACCATAGGGATGCGCCGTGTGTCGCTGAGGTCTGCAGCTCCCCACTCTGGCTCCGCCACTTGGCATTCCGTGTGTATTTTATTTCATTTTTTTTTTCAGAAAATCGTAAAAAATACAGGAAAATTCAAAAAAAATGGGGGAAAACTTCCTAAGTATGTATTGGGATGAATACTCCGTCAGGAGTTTTGACTTATACTTCTCAAGGAGTTTTTGGTTAAATACGCTATTTAAATCACTTCTCAAGGAGTTTTTGACTTATACTTGTCAAAGAATTTTGTATTGTTGTTGTTGTTGCAACAATCGTAAACATTGCATGACAAATTCCGAATGTGAAGGGGAAATACCCAACACTTATTTCCCCCCTTAAATCATTATGTTATTGAAAATAGAATTTCAGATTTCTTTTTTAAACTATTTTTTATCTTTGAAATATATTTTCAAATGCAGGACAAATCAGGAAATGTTGGGAAAGTGAAAATGTAATTAAAGAATCACCAGAGTATCTTAGAAGATCAAGGTTGGCTAAGACCCGGTGTGACTGAAAGGATAATCCCTCATGCGTTGACAACACGCAACCTCCCTGGCATTTTGGTGTCTGTCATCTTCACCGAATGACTGAAATGGGGAATAGGAACCAGCAATTCCCCATTTCAGAACACATATTGAAACCATAGCACCCAAAACCATCCAAAACATATGCACGCAAGCTACAAAGGTCTATGGAATAGAAACGTCTACAAACCTGTACTGAAATTGGATCTTAAAAGTGTACAACATTACAATAAACAGACCTTCAATTAAAAACATTAAACAGAAGGTAAACTTCCCCTGTAAATAAAAACAAACAAAACTCAAAACACAATTTAATACCCATATCATACCATGGATATTTAATTTATTAAATCCAACAGGTCTCCCTACGGAGTTTGCGCTCGAAGCAGTACAGCTCCCTCTTCCATTTGCAGGGTTCACAGCAGTTCCAGGTAGATACCGTGTCAGAGTAGTTGCCCTCCCAGCCCCATTGGAATTTGAAAAACCACTCCCGATTACCCTCACAGTTAACGCAGGTAAGAAAAAAAGTTGTGGGAGCAGTAAACTTTACATAAGTTGGAGGAGTCACCACGCCGGAAATGGTATACCTCATCAGTCGATTAAAAAATGATGCCCTGCATGCTTGCATGTCAATTTGCTTCGTTTTGCTTAGATGGCACAACCATTCCATCGCATCATGTTCGCCCTCCATAGGGTTCACCAGCCCTAGCAAGCCAACAATATAGGAGGATTCCATATGCCCTGCCTTAGCCGCCACCCGGAAGTTGTTGACAGCCTCATCATCTTTCAATATGAAGAATTGAGTTACAGCTTCTCTGTAAATGATTTCTGGATTTTTGTGTTCCTTGTACTTTTGCTAGAACTCAACAATTTTCTCTTGATCAAAGCCGTACCATTCAGGATGCCACTGGTACTTCTGTACAGACACGGTTCGCCAAACCTCAGGATCATTCAGCATTTGTTGAAATAACTTGCATGTCCTCGCCATGTTGTACAGATCTTCAGAGGAGTGCTTTGAAACCAACAGCAGCACCTTAAACCATGTCCATCTGGGTTGTTGGAGAAGAGGGAGTGCAAAAGGTATGTGTACAGTTGATGAAGGGTGTGTCTGGACAAATGAGGAAGAAATGTATATATTGGAACGAACCGTCATCACCTAAACTATGGAGGAAGACAACTTTGGGTTTAGATCATGTATTATTGGCTTCGTTTCCCAACCGGTGTGACTGAAACGATAGTTCACACACCTTGATGATCCAGGTTTTGGCGGTAAATTGGTCTTCTCGCGGCTCCATGCCTAGGCATGTTCGCATTTATGATACTAGTACTACTAATCAACGTCAGCAGTCAAAATATTAAATTTTATGATAATGATTATGCAAATATCACATCGCTACTTATGGAGGTAAACTTCGTTGCATGTGAATAATTTAACACCCAAGTATGAAACAAAATATCATATCAACGCACGATTAATAGTACAGAAAATGAAAGCACTGTTTATGACATCACCAGTTATGAAGGTAATCTGAATTCAACATGAGCAAGTAAACAAATTTTTTTTTTCTTCTGAAATATGATACTAAATATGAACTTATATCACCAGTAAAATAACAAAAAAATGTGATTGTGGTACTTATAATGCAAATATCACATCACAAGTTGTGAAGGTAACTTACATTTGAACATGACCAACTCAACAGTTTCATCTTCGCAAATATGACACTAAATATGAAGGGTAAAGCCCCCCCAAATATCGTATATGATCCAAATAATGCAAATATGACATCACCAGTTCTCAAGGTAACTAAAGTTGCAGCTCCCCACTCGAAGTCAACATTGGCATTTTGGCGGGTAAAATAAAAATGGGGGACTGATCTATAAATACCAATGTAAGAGTATTTTATCTCCCATTGCACCTCCACTTGCTCCAAAGAAGCCTAAACTCAGAATTGGTTCCCCTACAAAAATCCCCCCATACTTATAACAACTCCAGCAAAAAATGCAGAGCCTTTGTCACAGAGGAATAATAAAGCTGAAGATGTTGATGATGGAGCTGTGAAATCCATAAACTTTTCATCTGAGAACCACGATGATGTTGCTCGGATTGGCAAGATGAGGCATGATGCGTTGATCATGGAAATCAAACGCCTGAAGATACGTCTAAGATGGTATAAAGAAACATTGGGGAAGGAGAAAAAGAAAGCGAAATTCCACCTTCAATCAGTCCAAAGAATGAAACTGAGGGTTTGGCTTGCGAAATGAAAAGGTGTTCGAAGGTTCAGTACTTCGAATGAGTCTGTGCAGATGAGGGAAGCAGAAGCACGCAAAGGGTTTGACCTGTTCTGCGAGTTTGCAAGATGTGTTGTCCCAAGCTACAACTTGGATGGGATCGCCATGGAGTAAACAGTCCCTGGATAAAGTTCATTTTGGGGGTTGTAAGTATTTTGTTCGGAACAAATGTGTTGTTCTTTTTTAGTACATTTTTTGGCATTTTGTGTGGGCTCCTGAAGGTGAAAAAACTGTGGTTTGAAGTTTTCATATTTCTTTGGTAATGTATCCAACTCTAAGACGTGAAGGACAAGTGTAAGCAAATGGGGAAACTATTATTAATTTTTTAAGCGTACTTCTGTCTACATAAATTGTTGTGCTTTTATGAAGTTTGTTTATATTATTTTCTGATCACATATTTCTTTGTGTTATTTTATAACGCCTAAAAGGCATGGAATAGAAACAACAGAGGTGGATTTGTTGATAATCCAGGTATTTATGTCGCATAGTAATCAAGTAATGGAGGGTTGGCTTTATATCGTTTGTTTATGTCGATACTCTGTATGTTCATAGCATATTTAATATATGAGGTAAATGCTCTTGTGTGTTTCCATTTTAGGTCATTTGAATAAAATAATGCAGCTATGCAGAAAAATATATTAGTAAATACAGTGCTGAATAAATTTATTTCGAAGTCTGCTTTTGTTTCCCCCTTTTTTAAGTAATTGGGTGAGTTTTGAGGTTTGAGCATTTATTTGATCACTTATATGGTAGCAAATTATGTTCGTAACTTGGCATTTTAGAGGTTTGCTTATTGGTTTCAAATATATAATTTTACCAATGAAATAACAAGAACCATATTGTGTCTGTCAATTGAAAGGAGAAAATATATAAATATTTTTCCAAACAATTATATATGAAGCAAATGAAACTGATACTTGTCTTCTTATAAATTAGATAATGAACATTAAGGAAGTACACTTCTAATTTTTGCAAAATATAATGTTACGGTTAAAAGGAAAGCAAGTTATCACCACATTCCAAAGATGGAGTGTACACTCTATATTGTCACATCAGATGAAATTAAGTACGAAATTAAGTTTTCATAATCACTTTGGATGATTTATAGCTTCCCCCAGTGTTGTAATGGCACAAGGAGTTGGAAGCAATTTTCTGGGCAATTTTCCGATTTTTCTCCTATTTATTACAATTTTTAAATCATTTTGCATTACAAAATTTAAAACATAAGGAAATAACACACATGGCAACAGCTGACCGCATCCCCCTTCAGTATGGGCACACGTGTACGCCAGTGGCCATTGCCACATCCGTCCTTTCCGTGTGAATTTAAATGAATATTGCTATTTTCTTACAAAATTCATAACTAAATATACAAAAATGGGGAAAAAATTTCGCAAATTGCTACGAACTCATTCAAACATGATAAATCAAAATTCAACTGTGTGCTAACATTTTTACTAATCATGTGAGGCTCCTGTGATTAACTAAATCAAATACTCTGATTACTTTAAAAAAAAATATATATATATATATATTAAAGTGATGGGACAAAAGGAGGAAAACAAAATGGAAAACTTCCTTACATAATATATAAACGTTGTTTAATGCCCATGGGCTACTCATGCCTTTCATATCTCTTTTCATCTTTCCAGTCGTCTTGTTTGCATACAAACCTTCAGCCGAATCCCCCAATCTGACGATTTTGTCAACATGTTCGCCAGTTCAAGCCGCAAAGCGAATGAGGGGGACTCCGACGGCTCATGGGAATATGCCTTCGATTATCCAAGGTCCCCACCACCACCGCTGCAGCTTCCAACCTCCTCCGCAAGCGAGGGGGACTCCGATGATCCCGCTGTGGAAATAAATGATATGAAGAACAAACTGGAACACAACTCTTCCTTGGTCCATTATTGGACGTGTGTCGGAGCTGAGCAGAAGTTGGCTTATTTGACTCGGCAAGTTAACAAAGCCCGTTACCGAAAGGAGAAGCAGAGAATTCGTGCCCAAAGAAGAAAACACACAGCAGAGGATTTGCATATGACAGAGGAGGATGCTACGTACGAATCTTTGAGCATCCACAAAGGAGGCGACAACCAAGGCCAGGCAATGTCTGTGGCTTTCAACCAAGGTTTTGAGAAATTCTGACGGTTCGCTGCAGATGTCCACAAAGATATTGACTGGGATGCCATAACCCCGTCTATTGCACAGGAAATCATCTCTAGTGGTGCACACCCAACAAAGCAAGGCCACCAACCAGCAAAAGGCAACGATAATGACTGGTGATAGCTATATCAATCCGTACGCAATCCCTTAGCAGTTGTTTGTTTTTGTTAATGCCCGATCTGGGTTAGTGTTTAAATGTGTTTGCCCGATCCGGGTTAGTGTTTAAATGTGAATGCCCAATCTGGGTTAGTGTTTAAATGTGAATGCCCGATCATGCTTACTATTTTCATGTTAATGCCCGATCATGCTTACACGTAGCTTATTATTTCGTTCAATCACAGTTCGATCACTAACTTCTGGATTAGAAGCGTTCATTTCGTAATAGTGCTCACAATTTTTTGTTTAATTCATTGTCGGTGGGGAGACAATTTGTTTCAAGATTCTCTGACATAGATATTCGTTGGGTGAGACTTTACAGAGACATAGTGATTGTTTCAAGATTTTCTTACTGACACATAGTCATGGTTTCAAGATTCCCTTCGATCTTTTCAAATTCATTGCAACCATTGCAAATTTGTGTACAAAACCCCTTGCATGATTCCCCCAAACTTGTTCTCCTTCAAACAAGGGCTTCAGGTTCTGAAAATCCCAAACCCCAGAGGACATCCGGGACATCAACCTTTCAACAAAAGATGGATCCGAAACTTCGAGTTATGCATTGAAAGCATGGTCCCGTTCACGACCAAAAAATATGTAAATCGGTATCAATAAATGTTAAAATTCCGGGACCATAAATGAAATCAAACTCTTCCAGATAGTTATGTGTTTAATAATAAACCATAGTTCGTATCAATGGACATGAGGAATTTACCTAAGATTCACTAACGCTTCCAGATACTTTCAAAAACATGTAAATAAGTATCAATAAGTGCTCAAACTACGGGACCATACATGGAATCAAACTCTTGCATATATGACTCTGTCATAGTAGGTTCACTGTCTTGCGTGCTCTGAGTGGGCTGCAAATGCTCACTAACAGGACCACCAAGTTCTGTGTCGGAAGATGAAGAGCTGCCACATCGGAAAAAAATAATAATAAACATCAACAACATAAATTTCAAAGCACAATATAACACATATTCACTTACGGGCTCGCAAATTTTGGACAAGTCCGTCTATCATGATCAGTCTTCCTACATTCAGTGCACCGACGTTTATGTCGTTGCGCTGCCTTCTCTTTTTCTCCTTTAACTCTTTTCGCACGCCCTTTTTCCAGCAACTCAAAACCTTCATCACACAACAAAGCCGAATCAATCAACTCACTTGCAACTTTGCAAACTTTCGCTCTCTTAACCAAAAGCAAACCATCAACGCAATCGTTAACTTCTTTGTGATTCTTATCATATATTACACCGCTTTTCGCACTTTGAAGCCATCATTTCAATATGTACTTGTCTGGCAAGTGGTCAACCTGCTTCATTCTTAAGAATGCTAGGATGTGTCGGCACAGAATACCCCAAAATTTAAAACCTTTGCAGCTGCAATAAGCTTTATCGGCATCTTTATCATGCACAAGCTCTTTCATCCGTGTCACCCCCGGATTTACCCGCTCACTCACTTTGTATCTGCAGTGTGTCTCATCTTCGTCTACAAGTTTGAACAAGCATAAAAGACTTCTGAAGTCTTCCCTCTCAAACATTTCCAGAATTTCCCGAGTATAAATGCGTCCCATTTGATGTTGCATTGGTGTTTGAAATGGCAGTAGAGGTTTTTCATTGTAATCAACATGATCAGCCATTAACTCCTTGTGTCTTTGTGAAGCAAGAGCTCTCTCAAAACGTACAATGAATTCCATCAATGTATTTTTTCGGTTAATTTATTGTTTGAAAAATGAATGACAGCTTTTGGCCTGTTGACTGCTTGACATCACAGCCGAAAACACATGTTTTACATATGATGGAACCTAATTCTCCCGCATAGCATGAATTGAGCACAGCCACGCATGGTCTTGCAGCCCATTTTTTGTGATGATTTCCTCCCATTTTGCATCAAATTCTTCTTTCTTGTCCATATCACATGTGCATTTGTTCATTTCCGAAAAACATTCTCCAATGCCGGGTTTCTCTGTAATCTTATTAAAGATATGTCATATGCAATATCTATGGAATGTTGTCGAGAGATTTACATCAATTGCCTTTCACATGGCTGCATCTTGATCAGTGATGATCATTTTGGGTGGCTCACCCGGCATGGTTTTCTTGAATTCCTCTAACAACCATACAAATGAATCCGTGGTTTCACTAGTTAGGAATGCACAACCAAACAACACTGTCTGCCGATGGTTATTAAAGCCTAACAAAGGCGCAAAGACCATCCCATAGCGGTTCGTGTTGAACGTCGTATCAAATACCACCACATCTCCAAAAAATCCATAAGCTCGTCTTGACCTTACATCTGACCAGAAAACATTACCCATCCTTCCTTCTGAATCTACCTCCATCTTGAAATAAAAGGATTCATTCTTTTCTTGCATAGTCATAAAATGCTCCTTAAGCAGCTCTGCATCATGGCCAATCACCTCTCCACACACGTCCCTTACATAATTATAGACATCTCTCTTAACAAACCCAACATTTTCCAATCCCCCTACTTGCACCTCAAGAAGGCTTAACTGTTTAGGTACCGGAACATTAACTTTACTCATATCTGCACTATAGGCCTTTGTAGCCTCTGTTAAGTTTCGGTGAGATCTCAATAGATGGAATTTATCAACTGTGGTCATGTCATGGTTGTGTACCTCATTGAATCCTACAACAATGTACTTATTCTTGTCTTTCATCTTCAATATCGCAAGTTTAGCCTTGCAACCAATTCGAGTACAACCTCGACGTCTTCTCTTATGACTAACAGTGCTTGTCAACGCATACCCTTGT
The DNA here is from genome assembly GCF_000346735.1 of Prunus mume. The sequence continues at coordinate 15,347,960 of NC_024131.1, forward strand.
TTACAACATACATATTCCTTACTTGTTACCTCTCCTGTCATTGTGCACTTCCTCGTTGTAGAACACCGAATGCCGAATCCGGCTTTCGCAGCATACATATTATAGAAATTGAACACATCGTCACAGCAATCAAATTCAAGTTTCAATTTTGGTTTCAACTCCGACCTTACTTCCGGTGTCACCTGTCTTTCACACTCCATTGCACAGTTCTTGCAATTTAACCCTGTATTCACCACCATCATACCAACATTGGCACATGCTTTCAAAGAGCTTTAAAATATATATATTAACTAACATATGATATGAAAACGACTCTCTGGTGAAATATTCAAGACCAACATACAAAATTATGTAACTGATGCTTATGCCCAATAATAAACTTGTCAAATACAGTATAAAGATCTTTAAAATATATACGTTAACTAACATATGATATGAAAATGATTCTCTGGTGAAATATTAAAGACCTACATACAAACTAATGTAACTCATGCTTATGCCTAATAATAAACTTGACAAATACAGTATATCACTTACCTCGTGAGTCATTTCCAACTTCAACATTTCTACAAATATGATAATGTCACCCTTTAAGATCTGGACGTCATCCCCATACACTTTTCTTCTTCCTCAACCCCTGTTTCGACCGTGCTCAACGATTTCAAAACCAAGAGAACAGCACAACGGTCGCGGTCACCAATTTCCAACTCAATAAGTTGCTCAAGGATTGACGAATGTGCCGACCACAAAGATGATAATATAAAATACACGAACACTTTCTTTCGCCTGAATGAGAAACCCAGAAAAATGAGGGCTAATACTTCTAGGTTCTTCCTGGAATCGAATAAGGAATAACAGGGGCTCTCTCTCTTCAGTGTTATTGGTCTTGCTCACTCAAAGCTGATAAAAATACACGAACACTTTCTTTCGCCTGAATGAGAAACCCAGAAAAATGAGGGCTAATACTTCTGTGTTCTTCTTGGAATCGAATAAGGAATAATAGGGGCTCTCTCTCTTCAGTGTTATTGGTCTTGCTCAATCAAAGCTGATAAAAATATTGGCCACCTTTAACAAAACGAACAGCTGGATTGGAGGGGACGTCTGTTTTGGAGGGGACGTCTATTTTCGACTCGACGTTTTGGCGGGAGGAGAGAGAAGAATGCCTCGTTCTAATACAACACTTACACTTACAATTGCTTTTGATGCAGCCGTTAGCTTAGATCCAATGATGTTCTCACGTAACGTTCGCACATAAGCGTTCTCACCTGATCCAAACCGTTTGAGCCAATAGCTTCTATAGCAGTCGAAGCAATCGCAATCGAATATTTGGGGCTGGTGGGTGCTGGTGCTAGTGGACTTGGGGCCTTTCTTGGAAGATTTCTTCTTGGGGTCTTGGGCCAGGATCAAAGAAATATTGGGGGTGGTTTTCATGGACCGGGTTATCAAGTAAGCCAAGACTGTGGCCAGAGCTAAAATGGCAGCTGGGAGGAGCTGAAGCACAGCGAGAACAAATCCATCATAAGAGGAGCTATTGTTGCATCATAGGAAGATTATATAATCTTGTGTCTAATTTGGCCCAAATTCTAGTATTGTTATGCCAAGTAAAAAATCATCCAGAGGAAGGGACCACTTTCAAAGCTGTAACAATAACAAAATCCTGAAACCAGTACTGAATTAGGTAGTCCAAGAACCACCCTCTCATTAGGTTGTATAATACTGTTAAAAGTCTAAATTAAGGAGAACTGGCATTTTCCAAACAATTCCACAAAACACAAACTATCAAATTTATACAACCCATGTAAAGTATGAACATATTTCTTGGAGGAGGAGGAAGTAGAAGGAGATGGGTGCACTTTGCCTTTGTTCTTTATATTCATGGTGTTTGATGTTTTGCTTGTGTGGAAGAGAGAGTGGTAGGTGATGAAGCTGGATAGGGATTCTGGGAAAAAGATGAAAACTTAAGAGAGAGAGAGAGAGAGAGAGAGAGTGATGAATAGTGGTGGGGAATGGGTGAGGTCGAAGCCCTAAATCCACAATTTTTAAAAGATAATTTTTAATTTTTAAGCTTTTTTCTTCACACATGGCATTTAGTCTAGTTAAATAGTGGGTTCCATTAGTGCCATGTTAGCTTTTTTAACATAATTTTTAACAGACTTGACGGTGAGGGGCAAAGTGAGACACAAAATATCGGTTAAGGGGGTAAAGTGGGTCACTTTAACTTTGAGAGGGATAAGTGAGAATTGATCAATGTTTCAGGAGGCACTGTAGCAGTTAAGCCTATAATAAATAAAACTTTGAAGTTGAGTAAATAGTGGCCGAGGTCCGGGTTGAAGTAGTTAACTCCATACAACTTATTAATCAATTACTAATTTGTTGAGCAAATGAAAAATTGAAGCAATGATATCTATATTTGTATGAAAAGAATGATCAAACTTGTGTGCGTAGAAATCTTTTAAGAAGTTATTTAAGTAACAAGGGAGAGGGTTTCTCTTGTTAAGTTGGGGGGCTAATATTTTTTATCATAGAAAGATAGGTGCAAGTTGGATTGGAAATTTTGATTCCGATGATTTTTATCCATTTTTATTTTATTTTGGTGAATCAAAATCAAAATAAATTCCGACATTTGAAAGTTTTGAAATCCAAAAACTTTAAACAAAATTGGATTGAAATTGGAATGTATTTTAGAAATATGAAAATTCTGAATTCTGAAATATATTAGGATTTCAAGCTAAGACTGTATGGCTCGTTTGGTAAGTCAGACTATATTGACTAATTTATGTCGGATAGTATTAATATGTTCCAGACAGTACTGACTGTTTATACATAATATTATAAGGCGTTTAGTGCTGTTCGGGATAAATAGTTTGACTAAGTTATACTGTGTTGTTGCTATTCTGGATAACATCGGATCAGACAATTTTATTTTTTTAATTCTTTGATAATTTAAGTGGAAATTGAAATTCTAATGACATGACATTTTTTTGGTAAGATTCATATGCCAAGATTTTTTTCTTCATATAACCCATTATTATAATTGTAGAATCTCAAAAAAATTCCAACATACCCAGATGCATTAATAAAAACAATACCAAATAATGTATAATTCAAAGTGATCACATACTAAGGTGATAAGAGCTAAAGGGAAAGTTGTTCATGAACTAAACTGCATTGAAGAGTTGGTCACAGCTCCCTCGCCAAAATAAGAGAAAAACAAATTCTTTTCTCATAGCACCATCCAATGTCAAGAATGTTCTCTCATCACTTGCTTTCTCCAAAATTAGACGTAGTGCCTTAATTTGGTCATAAATAAACAAGTTCATCTTTGCCAATTCAACAGCAATGTCAGGTCTTGGTTTTGATCCTTTCTCAAAACTATTAGTTATAGTTTTCAATTGGTCAACAGACTTAGAAATCATCTCACCAAATGTTTTAGCCATTTTATTTTGAATATAGTATCTGCATTTCGTTTGCAATTTCGATTGCTTGAGCTAGTTGAGTTTTGTTGATTTGATCTTGGCAAAGAGGCAAAATGATTTGGTTTAACGTCAAGTTCCTCATCATCATCATTGAATACATGTAAAATAAGAATAATACAACAATAAGTAGAAGTATGCACAAGACTAATGACAACAAAATACCGTCGCACTTGCATAAACCAATTCCCTAATGAGTGCAGACTTTCATTAGTGGGAATTTAAGGTCTTTCAAGTCTAATTTATTATTTAGTTAATGAAAATTTAATTCCATAGGGAAATGGAGTAATTTAGTGGGAAGTTAAAAAGGCCCGTGCCTTTTTTTATAGCATTTGGAAAACAACCACTTTCTTTATTAGATTGAACAACCCAACCTCTTCCTCCATTGCTTCTGACCTAATTCCAAAACTCCCTCATTGTTCTCTGTTTCCATGGCTCTCTCTTTTCATCTATTTGTCTCTTTTCATGGTGTTGAGGCCCAAAAAAATCTACGGTTGGGTCCGAATAAATTGTCGGCCTAATACGACACATTATTGAGAAAAGACCCAATTTGGAGCATGCAAAAGTCCGCCATGCACAAGTCACACTCCACATGCCATGCCAAATAAGTAATTCGGCATGTTAGAAATCGAGATTAAGATTATAAAATGCACTAACTCTACAAATCCATGCTAATTATCCTGTCAAGCATCATAATAAAAAGCACGCCACGCCAAGCAGGAGATCAATATTTCCCACATAACCGTGCTACAAGCTTAAGTGGACCCAAGCCACTCAAATGCCCGAGGCTTGCTTGAGTGAGTTGTGGTATGGATGGTAACAAGTTGTCATGAGGTCTTGGGAGCCTCGAAACTCAAGCCCATTTCTTGAAACCCAAACATGTGGGTGAGTATAAAAGAGAAAGAGAAAATAGCCCATTACTCCAACCAAAATAGCCCAACGCTTGATAAGGTTAACCCATTTATTTGATAAAACAATATTTTGTCTTAGAAGGCCCATACAATTAAAAAGAAGCAGCAAAAGCCCCAACACTTGGCTAGAGAACAAAGCCACGAAGGGAGCTTGAAGGTCCACGTGCGCAGAATTGCTGAGAAGCTCCAGCACATGTGAGGGAACAAGTTTCAAGCAAAAGACATCCAAAGGACCCGGGGATTTTAGCACGCAGGCTGCCAGGAGAAGGGGCGCCCTTCAAACCAGCGTGTATACCCAATTATTTCCCTCATTAGATCTAGCCATGGAAGAAGGAAGGAAAGAAAAAGGGAGATTGCTGAGAATGGGAGTCCCCACTGAAACAGCTGTAGGAAAAGGCCTCGAGCTCCCAAAAATCCCTGTTTTTGTGCGATTAGGCAGAGTGGATTTCACCAAAATAAGATAAGTCAAGGGATGAGGGAAGAAAGGAAGGGAAATATTTGGCCAAATTGGATAGAAACCATTAGGGTTTCTTGGGAAGGAGGAGCTTCCAGCGGCTATAAATGAAGCACCTCCTACCCAAAACCAACAACCCACAGCCAGAGGGCAAGTTTCCTATCTTACTTCCTAAACCCAGCAATTTCGTGCTCAGTTAATCTTTCTCCCCTTTAGTTTTCCCTCTTGGTAGATTGTTCTGATATTTAACAGAACCTCTATCAAGCTGCCGGAAAATCACTTAAACCACCAATTGCCATCTTCTAGCCTTTCCCCTCTTCTTAACCAAACCCTTTGATAATCCTCGTCCCTCTTTTTTTCTTAGAACCCCTGTTTTTCATAGAAACTCACAGCTCTCTCTTTTTAAGGCTAAACTCATGACAACTTTGCTTTCATGCCACAAGCCTCTCATGCCAAGCCAATATTCTACCTGTAAGCACTAAGAATTCATTTGTAAGCAGCCATTGTTTTTATTGGTGAAGGTGACCAGGGTGTTTCCTAAGGCTGCACTATCCTTTCAAAACATTCTTGGGGTCTGATCTTTGAACTCAGACATAGGGGGAAATTTCATCCATTTTTGCTCTTTACGGCAACCCAACCCATTTGTAGTTGCTAAAAGAAAAAAAGCCCCCACACATGGCTGCCACTATCACTCTCCCATCACCATATTAAGTTGATGATTGGAACAACTAATCGAGTTTGGCAGCAAGGTCGCTAAGGTATTGTTATAATCTTTATGAGTTTTGGTTCGCTAAATGTACGCTCCAGAATGCTAACGTACCACAATTCGATACGTGCGATCCAGTTCAAAATTCGTAATAGGATGAGAGAATTGGGTAACTATGATTCATACTTCTTAACCATCGTTTCCTTTCATTCTAATCAATATATAGTTCCCAACAAGGTGAAAAAGTGAAAAACACCAAACAAAAAGCAAAACATAGACAAATAAATAATTCTACAATGCAATTACATTCCTAAGCAATCACTTTATTTGCTAAAGTTTCCCACAATGTTGAATTACTCTAGACATACAAACAATTAAACACTTGACTAAAAAAAATCATAAAGGAAAAACTCGTAACATAATTTTCACAAAAAATTTAATAAGAGAGGAAATATATAAAGAAAGAGAAGATGAAAATAGAAGAAGAGAGAAGAAGCATATTGGGGAGAGGGGGAGAGAGAGAGAGAGAGAGAGAGGGATGGATACATGGAGAAGAATGAAGAAAATAACCTGTGGAGAAGATAGCAAAGAAGAACCCTAGGAAGAAGAAGATGAAAATAACGTCCGATTTTTCACGTAAACGTGTGTGTTCTTTTTCCCTAGCCGTATAATTAAGCGTGTGTTATCTAAACGGGTGTATTATGGTTGTATTAGTTAGTCAGGTAAGGAGAGTATTAAAAACCCAACTCGTTTAAAATAGTCAGGTAATTGGGCTTGTTTGGTGTTCAACTTGAATCCAACTTTTAAAACTCAAAAACAGAATTTGAGTCCAAAACAAAGAAAACCTGTTTGGTAGCCCTATTTTTAAAAAACTCAAACTCAAGAACAACCAAAAAACACCCTAATTATTATAAAAAAAATATATATATGTTTTTTAAAGTTTTTTTTTTCTAACAACCTACAAGTTTTCAAATTTTTAAGATTTGAAAATAGTTTTCAAGTTGTATACCAAACAAGTTTTTGAATCATAAAAATAGATTTAAGAACTCCTTATTTTTAAGAAAAATCAAAGTTTTTGAATTCCCTATTTGAATAAGATACCAAACAAACCCTACAAGTTGACACCAAACTAATAACTGATTTCATGTTGAACTAAATATGACTTGATGACTAAAGAGACATAGATGAGTTATGTCATAAAGGATAACATCTAAGCAATAGCATATAATAGTTTTTCGCACTTTCCATATGATTTTTCGATTTTGAGCCAATTTGAACCTTTCAAATCATTGGACATGTTCAAAATTTTCAATACCATAAAAGTAAAATATAATTTTTTCTAGTAAAAAAACAAGTCAATTACTAAAAATATATTTTTGAGTGTTTTTTGGTCACTAGATTGTACTCAAAATTTCAATTTGGTCGCTGAGAAAAAGATTTAGTTAAATTGATCAATGTATGAGCCAACATTTACAATTTATAGACATGTTGTTACTTTTCCATTAGGTGACTCACATACGAGATACATGTGTGCAAAGCCTTTGGTCACTTGTTTAAATACTTTTTTGGTAATTGATTGTGCATGAAATTTCAAATAGAAAACACTAACGACTCACCTACATATTGCACAAGACAAGTATCTTATCAAAATATGCATAATTTTTATTGATTTTCTGCTATAACGAATTCTTGTTTTTATATATTTTACTTTAAACATATTGTGTATATATTATTTTATCCTTATTTAATAAAGAGTCTTTATTTTTAACATTTTTATTAATTATTGATAATTGGTGAAATTTTGAGTGTTTCACATTAAAAACCTTATGGCTTTTACATGTATATAGATAGATAATTGCATGTCTATCAATTGTAAATTTTGAGTGACAGTTATCAAATCTGACTAAATTTTTCTTTCTCAGTTTTCAAATTAAAGTTTGGTGTTAAACTCAGTGACCAAATTAAAATTAAAATTTTCTTTTCTTTTATTTTTTCACTGTTTTAACATTGTTTTTTTCTCGGGCCATGTATAGTCAGCTTTCGGGTACATTACGCGAGAGCCAGTTCATTTCAGTGAAGTTTCCAGAAGAAGAAAGAGACCGTACCCAAAAGAAAAGCTTCAACCACAGGCTACAGTCTGCAAAAGCTTGAGAAAGAAAAAGAACGCAAATCTGAATTTGAAGCCCTAGCTAGGGTTCGAGGTCTGCTATTGCACACTCAAAACAGAAGCCAGTGATGGAGAAACCATGGGCATCGGTAGCGTCAAGCTCAGAGGGATCTCGAGAGCTTCAGTGCATAGGCAAATTGGAAATCGAAAGGCCAAACCCCGTTGGCTTCCTCTGCGGCTCCATTCCTGTTCCCACAGACAAAGCCTTCCACTCTTTCGATTCTGCTCTCATTCCTTCCCGCCAAACGTCCGTACTTTCTCCCCACCTCTCTCCCCTTGTTTTTATTTATTTATTTATAATTTTCTTTTTTATTTTGAGTTTGATTTTATGGGTTTGATTTTGGTTGCAGAGTGAGTGCTCCGCGGTATCGAATGCTTCCGACGGAGACAGACCTCAAGAGTCCTCCACTGCTTTCAAATTTCCCAGACAAGGTTCTTCCCATTGCTGCCGTGCACTCCAAGGCCGCTGGAGGTATGTACATTTCTCTTTCAATTTCAAAACTAATTAACATTTAGTTTCAGTTTCTAACAATTTTATGGAATATGTGGTAGTATTGGAATTTGACGGTCATTTTTTGCTTCATAGTTTAAAAGACATAGGCTAATAGTAATAGGCATTTAATTATTGATGGCATTTTATTTACCTAATTTGATTTCTGAAGCTGTAACATGGATGGTGTTATTTTTGGTGCTTTAACTTTGGCAGGTATAGCATGGGATGGTGGTACTGTTACATCAAATCTCGCTAGGAAATGTGAGGCCCTTGCTGTGTCTGGTTTGGTTGAGTATGGGGATGAGATTGATGTCATTGCTCCAGCTGACATTCTGAAGCAGATCTTTAAAATGCCATATTCCAAGGCTCGATTATCAATTGAAGTTCATCGTATTGGACAGACACTTGTTCTGAATACCGGGTTTGTATTTGCTAATATGGTATTTTATTTGTCCTCCATTTAAAAAGAAAAAGAATCTTATCTGATCTGATCTTTTTCTGAAGTGTAGGCCTGATATTGAAGAGGGGGAAAAGTTAATAAGACGACGTAAAAATCAATCAAAATGTGCAGATCAATCTTTGTTTTTAAATTTTGCTATGCACTCAGTTCGAATGGAAGCTTGTGATTGCCCACCAACTCATCATGTCCCATCACGGGAGCAATCCAACTCTTCTGTTCTTCCTGGAGCAAATACTCAGTTTGTGGGACAGCATGAGAATGGTGCTGGGGATGAAGAATCAAATCATTGTCCAGAGTACACAGAGGTTAAAAGGGATGATTTCTTTTGGGACAGTAAGAAGGGTAAGAAAAATAAGGGACGCAATCCTGTTAATAAGGCTTCACAAGTTGGTGAGAAATCCAGATGCGCAATACAAGAGTCTGAAAAACATAGAAGAGTTGGTAATGATGGGTTCTTAAGGGTTTTGTTTTGGCAATTTCACAATTTCCGCATGCTCCTCGGAAGTGACTTGCTTCTATTCAGTAATGAAAAATATGTTGCTGTTAGCTTGCATCTCTGGGATGTTTCACGACAGGTTGAAGTGGCCTACTACAAATCTTGCCCTTTTCTTTCCTTTATTTATTTTTTGTTTGCATACCCACTTTTTTTTTTTTTTTTTTTTTTGGCTTTTTTATTTCTCTGATAACAGGTTACACCATTAACTTGGCTTGAAGCCTGGCTTGACAATGTCATGGCGAGTGTGCCTGAGATGGCCATCTGTTATCATGAAAATGGTGTTGTCCAGGGCTATGAGCTTCTGAAAACAGATGATATATTTCTACTAAAGGGGATCTCTGAGGATGGCGCTCCTGCTTTTCATCCTTATGTGGTACAGCAAAATGGCCTTTCTGTTCTGAGGTTCCTTCAAGAAAACTGCAAGCAAGATCCTGGAGCTTATTGGGTACTGATGTGATTTAATTTTTTGTGAAACTGGGTTTTTGTTTGTTTTCTTTTTTGTTTGAGCTTTATTGTTGAAATTTCAATGCTATCATTCATTAACTTTTCAAAATTTCAGCTGTATAAAAGTGCTGGGGAAGATGTCATTCAGCTCTTTGATCTTTCTGTGATTCCTAAGAGTCGTTCTTCTAATGATTGTGATGATAGCCCAAGCTCCCTGCCTTCTGTATTGCATCAAGGGAGAAGTGATTCCCTGTATTCATTAGGGACTCTATTGTATCGAAGTGCTCACAGGCTTTCACTTTCAGTGGTGTGGAAGAAATATGTCATTTGTATTTGGTACATTCCCCTGATCTTGTTATAAGTTGTTACTAATTTATTTTGAATTTCTGCAGGCTCCAAATAATATGGCAAAGTGTGCCAGGTTCTTCCAAAAATGTTTGGAACTCCTAGATGAGCCAGATCATTTGGTACTGTGTTTTTTTTTTCTGGTTACTAATTCAGGATTTTTAAAAAAAAAAAAAAAAAAATTTAAGTCACAAGTAAAATGGTAACTTATAATTGATGTACTGCTGAATAGGTTGTACGTGCATCTGCACATGAACAATTTGCAAGGCTTATTTTGAACCATGATGAAGAGCTGGAGTTAACGTCTGATGCTCTGCCTGTAGAATGTGAACTTACAGTTACTGATGCTGAGGAAGATTCTTCGGACTTTTTGAGTAGCATTTCTGAATTGTCAGTCCATGAACCAGTACCCTCCCTTGTTGGAGAGGAAACTTCATGTGAACATGGACAGAGTTTTCAAGATTCAGTAAGTGATGCTTCTGTAAAGATGACTTTAGAAGCAAATGCATATTCTCCAAGAAAATTGTTAGCAGCAGGTGGCACGGACATCGGAGGTTCCACAGAAGCTGTACTAAGTTCCTCTGGCGATGAAAGCTCTGAAGTTGGCAAATTGCCTGCAACAACCACACATGTAGTTCAAACGGTTGCTGAACCAATCTCCTCTAAACTAGCTGCAATACATCATGTTTCTCAGGCTATTAAATCTGTTAGATGGATGCGCCAACTGCAGACTACTGAATCCAAGTTGATGGGCCAGGACAATGGAACCCATGATAGGCCACCTTCATCTGTTAATCTTTCCGTTTGTGCATGTGGTGATGCTGACTGTATTGAAGTTTGTGACATTCGGGAATGGCTTCCAACATCAAAATTGGACCATAAGCTGTGGAAACTTGTTCTTTTGCTTGGAGAATCGTATTTGGCACTTGGACAAGCTTATAAGGAGGATGGCCAGTTACATCAAGCTTTAAAGGTTGTAGAATTGGCCTGTTCTGTTTATGGATCCATGCCTCAACATCTTGAAGACACAAAATTCATTTCTTCCATGAGTAGTTGCTTTTCATCAGAGACAAAATTCAGTTATACAAATAAAAAGACAAGATCATCTAATAGTGATCTGGAGGATCTGAGCTCAAACTCCAATGATGACTGTCTTTCGTTTGAGCAGTTCTCTTCCATCTACCTCTTCTGGGCCAAGGCATGGACACTAGTTGGAGATGTTTATGTTGAATTCCATATTGCCAAGGATAGTATGATCCCTGCACTGGAGAAGAGAAAATATTCTACTAGAGAGTTGAAAGTGTCATCTGAGGTTGTGAAAGAAGTGAAAAGGCTCAAGAAGAAGCTGGGACAGTATACACAGAACTGCAGTTCGTGTTCTCTGGTAAATTGCAGCTGTCAGAGTGATAGAGCAAGCAGTGGTAGCAGTGCAAGTAGTAGTCGTCGTGATATGCGCTCGGTAACTTGTGGCAGGAAATACAGTAAAAGATCCTATGCTAAGAGCAACGCCTACCCACTTTTAAGAAACCCTGAAGATGATAGTCTTTGTTTGAAAATGGAGAACAGAAATGTTTCTGATCGTGAATATTTACACCAAAATAGAAATGGTGAAACCACAGTACAATCTTCTAACAATTTAGAAGGCATCCTAGAGATGCATGATATGGGGTCGACACTGGCCTCTCAATCTAATGCTGCTTTGAGAGAACCAACAAAAGTAAAAAATGGTGGGATATTCAAGTACCTTGGAGGTCCTGCGGTTGGAGATGCTGAAAGCAATCTTTCAGAAGCCCTATGCTGTTATGAAGAAGCTAGAAAGGCATTAGGTGGTCTTCCATCTAGTTCAGCAGAATTACAATCTATAATGAAAAAGAAAGGGTGGGTATGCAATGAACTGGGTCGAAATAGGCTTGAGAGGAAAGAACTAAACAAAGCTGAATTTGCTTTTGCAGATGCTATCAAAGCATTCAGGGAAGTCTCTGATCATACCAATATCATATTAATAAACTGTAACTTGGGCCATGGAAGACGGGCATTGGCAGAAGAGATGGTATCAAAGATTGATAGTCTCAAGACGCATGCAATCTTTCGAACTGCATACAACCATGCATTAGAGACTGCAAAATTAAAATATAGTGAATCACTTAAATATTATGGGGCAGCAAAGGTGGAACTCAATGCGTTTGTTGAAGAAGCTGCTGGTCCTGAATTAAACAATTTGAGGACTGAGGTATATACACAATTTGCTCATACGTATCTGAGGCTCGGAATGCTCTTGGCAAGAGAAGATATATCGGCGGAAGTTTATGAAGCTGGAGTCTTGGGAGATGTGCATGTTGATTCCACTAGCCCTAGTGGCAGAAAGTCAAGAAAAGAATCACGTAAGCATGAGATTTCAGCCAATGCTGCCATTAGGGAGGCACTGTCTGTTTATGAATCATTAGGCGAATTACGGAAACAGGAGGCTGCATATGCCTATTTTCAGCTGGCTTGCTACCAAAGGGATTGTTGTTTGAAGTTCTTAGAGCCAGACCATAAGAAAAGCAGCTTATCTAAAGCTGAAAACATTATTCTCCAACGGGTCAAGCAGTACGCAGCCTTGGCAGAGAGGAACTTGCAAAAGGCCATGGATTTCTATGGCCCCAAGACGCATCCTACCATGTACCTGACTATTCTTATAGAAAGATCAGCTCTTTCACTGAGCCTTTCAAGCCCTTTACACTCAAATGCAGTATGTTCTTGAACTTAATACTTATTGAAAATTTTGAATTTCTCTTGGTACAAATAATATTTATTCACCCTTTTTTGAAACTCAGACAGAGACTGAAAAGTATATGGTATACATGTGCGTGCATGGATTGCACCACATTTTAGGGATTGGATAGGCGAATTGAATGCTAAGAAGGGGATTTTATTCTTGAATTGTTCCTTTTTATAGAACTCTTATGATCTCATCCTTTTGACTGTTGGCTTCAGCATTTTGATTCATATTGGTGATTCACTCGCTGACTTGTCTTGTTCCGTTTATCATCTTGGATCATGACATTAAGTTGATTAGAGATGTAAGTTGGTTAGGAAGTTGATCAACAGATTTGATACTGAGGTCCAGCAACATGTACTCGTGTATTTATGTTGTCCTTTGCACTTACTAAATATTTGTTATAGAAAATAAAAAAAAATAAAAAAATTTGTTAGCAGGGAGTTTTAACCTATGTATTTAGGCATGTTAAGCATTTTATTGTTCTCCGGCAATGTGAATAAGTAAGAAAATCTAGCGTTATAATCTGCCATGACTTGAGGCCTCCTTGCTGTTGTTCGCACTCAAATACTGAATGAGGCTGAAATGTTGCTTGTTTTCCAGATGTTGGAATCAGCTGTGTCTTACATGCTCGAAGGACGGTGTGTGTCAGAAACAGATTCGGACTCTTCGAAAACTGATCATTCTGAGGTACTTGTGAAGTTTTGGAGTCAGTTGCAGATGCTTTTGAGGAAGATGTTGGCTGTGGCGCTTGCTGCACGTGCCAACAAATCTCCTGTTTCTCAGCCACCTTCAATATCCAACAGGTCTGGAGATGCTGAAAAGTTGAGGGAGCTTTACAAAATCTCTCTCAAGTCCACCAAGTTAAGTCAATTGGATGATATGCACTCCTTGTGGACATCATAATCTGGGAACTTGTCTCTGCACGACAGCCTTATCGTAATTATGGGACGATAACAGGTGGAGAGAGAACTTGGGTTTGTAATGTATTGTAATATGCTCTGCATAATATTGTCTATAGAAAGAGTTGTAAAAAGAAAAATCCAAACAAATATTTGGTAAATATGACCTTTTTGAATTCTGGTAATACTAGTAATAATATTTATTGGAGTATTGTCATAGACTAATGATACCCAGAGGCTTCTTCGACTTGAGCATTTTTTTGACTTTTATATGTTTTTAGAGAAGTAAATATAGTCACAAATTGTTGGAACTTCTTGATAGGGAGGAATAGACTAGACTAGACTAGCAAAATGCCTATATTTCATGTGCATTCAAGCCATAAGATGGATATGTTTAATTTCGAGGAAGAATGGAGACTATCTATAAGAGGTTGATGACCAAAACTTATCCCCCTATTTCCCTTGAAAATGGTGGGATTAAGAGGGATTAGTTTAGGGTTTAGGGTTTAGGTGTGCTTTTTCAACTTTGTTTTTCTTGCTGTTGGCCCAGATCTCCTCAATCTCCTCTCCCACTACTCTACTGCCATTTCACCTATCATCCACCCACCCTCCTTGAGCGCATTTCTCTTCCCTTACCACGAACTCTTTAAACTTAACACCTTCCTTTTCCCTAGGATCTGCTTGGTTGTCTCTTGGTTTGTTGCTGTTGTTCATCTCCTACAACCCATCCTCAAATATGAGCTTTTGCTCTGGAGGAATTGGCTCTGTAGTTTAATGGTCAATTTAGACCAATCCATGGATTGTTTGAGCTTGATACACGATACTGGCAGCGACGGCAGATCGGGTGGTAGCGGTGATTGCTTAGTTCTTGGGTGTGATTTTAGGGTTTGTGTGTGTCTTAGGGTTTTTTGTTGTGTTGGGCCTAAATTATGTGTATTATGGTTGGGCTTATTTTGTTTGGTTGTGCTTTTGTTTTATTGTTTTGTTTGTTGTATTAGGCTTGACTATAACTTGCTAAGGTAATGAAATCTTCATTCCTTCGACCAAAAAGAAAAAGAAAAAGAAAAAGAAAAAGAAGAGGGATTAGTTTTAGTCATTAACCTCTTATGAATAGTCCTTATTCATCCTCCAAGTCAAACAACAATATCCATATCATGCTTTGAATGCACATGAAATGTAGGCAATTTTCTAATATAGTCTAGTCCTCTCCCTAACAAACGAGGCCCTATATTACACTTTGGGATAAATGTTTTTCGCAATCTTATGTGGTCTCCAGTTAAATTTGTAGATATTACAGCAGCCATGACGATGACATTACATTCCACATTATTATTGTAGTTGAAATTGCATAACTAAATCCTAGAAGCTAGAGGAGGTTGAATAGGCTTTAATACTAATTTTAATCTTACCAACTTTAATCAAATGAATCATATTCAACTTTAAGTTCTCAAACAAAAAAACAAAACAAGCAAATAAAGTGCACAAGAGATTTTTACGTGAAAAGTTCCCAATACTGGATTAAAAACTATGGACATTGTACAAAATAAAATTAAACAAAGCCTAGAACCAACAAACAGAACACTCACGCAGGTGAGTTACAACACTCAGTATTCTCACACAATAAAGAAACCAGAGAAGAAAAATATGAACTGGAAATAAGAGAACGATTTTATTAATTTGCAACACTCTTTTCTTACTACAAAGCAAAACAAACAGCATACCAACATATGGCTGTGCAAGGAGGAAGGTTGGAGCTTCAGAAAAACAAACGACAACACGCCACCTTCATAAAGAAAGTAGCCTAGAGACTTGAGAGCCCACCGACAGCATATCTCCTAGAAAAATTAAAAGATTAAAAGTCAAGTTGCCTACATAAACCATGTCCTGGTGCTTTTTCAAAACAACTTAAATCAAGCTTATCACAACTCATCATCCCAATCAGTGATGGATCCAGGATTCAAAAGTCAAGTAGGTGAAACTTACTTTAAAAACTCGACGGTACGAGTGAATTTTATTCATAAAAATTAAAAGATACACCTAGTCAGGGGGGACGTAATGAGCCTTACCCTCAAATGTATATTTATGCATAAATAAAAGCTTAACAAAAAAACAAGAAGTAAATGCAATGCAACACAAAACTAAACTATTTTAATCTAAAGATCTTCATGTCCGACTTGAAGAGCATGGCCGAGAAGCATGCTAAAGATCTTGGTGCCATCCAAGAGCAAGTGCCCAAGCTTACTAGTGAGGTGGCAGAGCTAAGATCAACCAAGGATAAGGTGATCATAGAATTCAAGTATTCTGATGAGTTTGAGGGGCTCAAATCGACTTGCTTAGATGAGGGATTTCAGTCTTACATGAAAGCCATGAGGAGGTGCTATCCTACCCTGGACTAGACCATCTTGGAGGGTGCCCTTGCTCGAGGTGAGCTCGACCTTAGTGATAATGTGGATGACGGTGCCCCTTCCTCGGACACAGGGGATCTAATGGTGGGTGAGGTAGAGATGGGCACCTTTGAGGTTGATGCGCATGATGAGACCATGATGGGAGGTGCTCATGGGGATGACGCTTCTTTGACCTGATTAGGCTAGATTGGCCTTTTTGTATACCCCACGTGGAGTGCTAGTGTGGCTCTTTGCCAACCTGAGCACAAGCTCGGAAAAGGTTGAGCTCAGAGTTTTCGTCCATCAAAGCTTGATAAAAATATAGCCCAGACCTCTCGTCCATATGAGCTTGGCCAAAAATGAGCCTAGACCTTTCATCTATATGAGCTTGATAGAAATATAGCTTGGACCTTTCGTCCACATGAGCTTGATAAAAATAAAGCTCGGACCTTTCGTCCATAGGAGCTTGATAAAAAATATAGCTCAGACCTTTCGTCCACATGAGCTTGATAAAAATATAGCTTGGACCTTTCGTCCATATGAGCTCGATAGAAATATAGCTCGGACCTTTCGTCCACATGAGCTTGATAAAAATAGAGCTCGGACCTTTCGTCCATACGAGCTTGATAAAAAAAATATAGCTTGGACCTTTTGTCCATATGAGCTTGATAAAAAATTATAGCTCAGACCTTTCGTCCACATGAGCTTGATAAAAATATAGCCTAGACCTTTTATCCATATGAGCTTGGCCAAAATTGAGCTTAGACCTTTCGTCTACATGAGCTCGATAAAAATATAGCTCAGATCTTTCGTCCACATGAGCTTGGTCAAAATATAGCTCAGACCTTTCATCCATATAAGCTTGGCAAAAAATGAGCTTAGACCTTTCGTCTATATGAGCTCGATAGAAATATAGCTCGGACCTTTCGTCCACATGAGCTTGATAAAAATATAGCTCGGACCTTTCGTCCACACGATCTTGATAAAAAATATAGCTCGGACCTTTCGTTCACATGAGCTTGATAAAAATATAGCTCGGACCTTTCGTCCACATGAGCTTGATAAAAATTAATTATAGCTCGAACCTTTCGTCCATATGAGCTTGATAAAAAATATAGCTTGGACCTCTCGTCCACATGAGCTTGATAAAAATATAGCTCGGACCTTTCGTCCATATAAGCTTGGCCAAAATTGAGCTTAGACCTTTCGTCTATATGAGCTCAATAAAAGTGTAGCTCGGACCTTTCGTCCATCTGAGCTTGATAAAAAATATAGCTCAGACCCTTCGTCCATATGAGCTTAGCCAAAATTGAGCTTAGACCTCTTGTCTATATGAGCTCGATAAAAGTGTAGCTCGGACCTTTCATCCATCTGAACTTGATAAAAATATAGCTCAGACCTTTCGTCCATATGAGCTTAGCCAAAATTGAGCTTAGACCTCTTGTCTATATGAGCTCGATAAAAGTGAAGCTCGGACCTTTCGTCCATCTGAGCTTGATAAAAAAATATAGCTCGGACCCTTCGTCCATATGAGCTCGGCAAATCTTTAGAGCTTGATTTCATCCTGACTTGAATGTGGCCTTTTGAGTTACTTTGTTAAGGCTTAGAGAGACAATATGTTGGAAAAGGAATCCCAATTTTATTCACTAGTAAAAAATTGAAAACAAAACAAGAGCGAGATCGTACGCTAGCTGACTAAGTTGAAGAACTAAAAGCTACCTTATGAGCTTTCATAACAAGATAGTCCCACACTGAATGAAAAGAAACAAAACGAAAAATCTGAATCTCAAATTGATGATCTAACTCTGAGAGCATGTAGATGAGGAGGAAGTCATTGGTAATACTTCCTTAAATGCTCAGCGTTCCAAGGATGAGGTAGATTTGTTCCCTTAAGATCCCTTAGTCGATAGGTGCCCAGGCGTACAACTTTAATGACACGATAAGGCCCTTCTTAGGTCGGTTCTAAGCTTCCATCTGAAGGTTTGCGAGTAGCAAGCATGACCTTGCTGAGTACCAGGTCACCAACTTGGAAAGCTCAGTGTTTGACACAGGAGTTGTAGTAGCGAGCTACACGTTGTTGGTATGAGGCATTGCTCAGCTGAGCATGGTCCCGTCATTCATCTACTAAATCCAGGTTAAGATTCATCTAGTCATCATTTGCTTTAGCATGAAACACTTCCACCCTGTGCATAGCTATTCCAATCTCGACAGGCACTATAGCTTTGGCTCCAAAAGCAAGGGCATATGGGGTGTCTCTCGTGGATGTTCGATGTGAAGTTCTGTACGCCCAAAGGACTTGGGATAATAGCTCAGCTCATGCTCCTTTAGCCTTGTCCAACCTTGTTTTCAAGTTCTTTTTTATCAACTTATTGATTGCTTCGACTTGGCCATTAGCTTGAGGATGAGTAAAAGATGCAAAGAAATGCTTGATGTTGAGCTCAGCACATAACTCACGAAGCTTGGCATTATCAAATTGCTTCCCATTATCGGTAACTATGGAGTATGGGATACCAAATCGGCATATGATGTTTTTCTAAAGAAACGCGGTGCAGTTCTTCTCGGTTATTGTAGCTAGGGGTTCAGTCTACGCCCATTTGGTGAAATAGTCCACTGCAGCAATTGCAAACTTGGTCTGACCTTTTTCCTTTGGCATAGGGCCAATTAGGTCAATTCCCCGTTGAGCAAAGGGCCAAGGACTACTAATTGAAGTCAAATTCTTTGGTGGTTGATGGGGAACCACCGCGTATTCTTGGCACTTAGGACAGGTTTGAGCAATCTTCTTAGCATCAGCTTGGAGTGTTGGCCAATAATATCCCTGTCTAAGGGCTTAGTGGGCAAGAGATCGAGTGCCTGAGTGATTTCCACAAACACCTTCGTGGATTTCACGAAGCGCATAGTTAGCCTCAACTGGTGTCAGGCATCGCAGGTATGGCAAAGAGAAACCTCTTTTATACAACTTGTTGTTGATGATCAGATATCGGGATGACCTATACCGTACACGTCGAGCTTCTGTTTTGTCCTCGGGTAGGACTCCATGCATTAGAGAATCACATATTGGATCCATCCAAGTTGGCTCGGAACTAATAGGGAACATACCCACGCGATCTTCCTTTATGCTAGGTTTCTCCAAGAATTCCACCGGGATGGATCTCCCCAGGTCGATATCGAAAGAAGATGCCAATCGAGCAAGGGAGTCAGCTTTCGCATTCTCGAGCTGAGGAATTTGAATGATTTCATAACCAATGAAATCAACCAACAACTTCTTGGCCTTGGCCAGGTAGGCACTCATGCTTCTATCTCGAGCTTGGTATTCTTCAGTGACATGATTTACTACCAACTGGAGTCGCTGAAAATGCGTAGCTATTAAACCCCAAGCTCGGAGGCTAGGCGAAGCCCTGCAAGGAGTGCCTCATACTCAGCTTCATTATTCGAGGCCTCATACCCAAACCGTAAGGCATACTGGGTCTCATTGTCTTCAGGTGAGGTTAATACCAACCCTGCCCCACTTTCTTGCTGATTTGAAGCACCATCAACATGTAGAATCCAAAGTGGAAGGTTAGGTCGTATCTTCTTCTCTATGCTTATCTCAAGCTGATCTGTTGGCAATGGTAGTGGTTGTACATCGGTGAACTCAGAAAGAAAATCGGTCACAGCTTGAGCCTTGATTGCTTCTCGTGAGTGGTATATGATATCAAATTCACCTAGTTCAATTGACCATTTGATGAGCCGACCTGAGGTCTCAGGCTTTTGCAAGACCTGCCTCAATGGGTGGTTGGTCAGCACAACGATGGTATGAGACTGGAAGTAAGGTCTCAACTTCCGAGCCAAAATAACAAGGGCGAGGGCCAACTTCTCGATCTCAGGGTACCTTGTTTCAGCATCTTAGAGAGCTCGGCTTACATAATGCACAGGGTGTTGAACTTTACCTACCTCTCTGATGAGCACTGAGCTTACCGCTGTGGAAGACACGGATAGGTACAATAATAGATCTTCGCCATGTTCAAGCTTGGAAAAAATAGGGGGTTTACCCATGTATTCCTTTAACTCTTGAAAAGCTCCCTCACCCTCAGAGGTCCAATCAATGAGTTTCGTCCTCCCCTTTATAGCTTGGAAGAATGGTTGACAATGGTCTGTAGCCCGAGATATGAATCGATTTAGTGCAGCCACACGACCTGTTAGGCTTTGCACTTCTTTTAAAGTCATGGGCCATGTCATGTTAAGCAGAGCTTGGGTCTTTTCTGGGTTCGCCTCGATGCCACGCTGGCTGACATGAACCCTAGGAATTTTCCCGAGCTAACCCCGAAGGCGCACTTAGCGGGATTAAGCCTCATCTCATACCTCGTTAATACTTCGAAGGTTTCAGCTAAGTCTTGAATGTGATGATCAACTATGACACTCTTGACTAGCATGTTATCGACATACACCTCCATATTCTTCCCGATATTGTTGGCAAACATCTGGTTAACAAGTCGCTGGTATGTCGCACCTGCGTTCTTGAGACTGAATGGCATGACCTTGTAGCAATAAAGACCTCAGTCTGTGATGAATGAGGTGTGCTCCTGATCTGGTGGGTACATCAGAATTTGGTTATACCCCGAGTATGCATCCATGAAACTAAGTAGCTCGTGGCCCGCGATTGAATCGACGAGCTGATCAATACGGGGTAACGAGAAGCTATCCTTGGGACATGCCTTGTTTAGGTCAGTGAAGTCAACGCACATTCGCCATTTTACAGGTGTCTTCCTCACCATGACCACGTTGGCCAACCAACCTGGATAGTTAAGTTTACAAACGAAACCAATCTTCGTGAGCTTGTCCACCTCTTCCTTCATGGCAGCATACCATTCTGCATCGTAAGCTCGACATTTTTGGCGTATTAGCTTGAAGGCGGGATCGATACTTAGACGGTGTGATATGATCTCAGGTTCTATTCCTGGCATGTCCTCATACGACCATGCAAATACCTGAGCGTTCTCACGTAGGAAGTTTGTTAGGTCATCACGAATTTGCGGTGGTAGTTGGGCACCAATCTTGGCGATCCGATTTGGGTGATCATCATCAATTTGCACTTTCTCTAGGTCCCCTCCTGGCATTGCTTGTTGTTTATTGGTACATTCTCGTGGGCCGAGCTCGACCTCGCGATCTATCCCATCTCACTCAACAGCGTACATCTTCATCTTTTCCTTCCTTCTCTGCTTGGATGCCACAACATAACACTCCCTAGCTTTTTGTTGGTCACCCTTTACATATCCCACACCAGCTTTGGTTGGGAATTTCATCAAGAGCATATGGCTGGCAATAAAGGCTCAAAGATAGCATAAGGCCGGCCGACCTAAAATGACATTATAAGCAGAAAGGCATTCAACTATTAGAAAAGTTGTGTAAATCGTTGTCCATTGGGGTGCTGTCCCCAGTGACAGAGGTAGTGTAACGCTTCCAATGGAGTTGATGCTGTCCTCAGTGAATCCGAGCAAGGGAGTGACCACTGGCTTAAGGTCTTCTCGTGATATCTCTATATGTTCGAAAGCCGATGTAAAGATGATATTAACCAAACTGCCTGTGTCAATGAAGACTCGTTTCACACAATAATTTGTGATCTCAGCCTGGATTATGAATGGGTCATCATGCGGATGAACTACACCTTTTTCCTCTTCCTTGTTAAAGGTGATCGCTGAGTACCCAAGCTTGGGTGACTTCGGAGTCTGATAGCCTGGACCAACAGAGAGGGCCTCGAGTCCACCTGGGGTACGTTGTGCATACTCCTTTCGTGCTTTGTTGGAGTCCCTAGCTAGAGTTGTTCCACCTGAGATAACATTGATGTCTTTCGTAGCATGTGGTTGCTTATTTGGTGTGTTCTCATGTTGCTCTGCTTGCTTCTTCTCACCCACAAATCGGCTTAGACGACCTCGCCTAATTAATGCTTCGATCTCATCCTGGAGTTCGTAACATTGGTCTATCGTATGACCATTCTCGCGGTGATATCTGCAATATCGATTTGGATCTTTTTAGCCCTTAGAAAACCTCGAAGGTCGGGGTTTCGGCAACTCAGCTTAGATGTGGAAGAAAACCTCCTCTCGATTAGTATTCAATGGGGTGTAGTTGTCGAACCGTGGTCAAAATAGATTCTGTGGCCGATCTCAGTCTCTCCCACCTCGTCTAGAATTCTCAAATCTTCCTTTCTTATAGTCTGGCTTCTCGCGCACATCATTCCAATCTTCTCTCCGTTTATCTCCTACACCAGGCTGCGACTGATCCTTTTCTTCTGGTGTGTCATGTCATCTCCTCAGCTATGACATGACAATACGCCTCGGACACCGGGTTCTCATAACTCTTAGGTGGAAACTTGTTGACATGGAACAGGAAAGGTCCTCTCCGAAACCCAGCTAGAAGGGCAGTATATGTCATATCTTTGGAGCAACTAGGGATGCTAATTACTTCTTGATTGAAACGGTTGATGTAGCCCCGCAACTTCTCCTTAGCGCCTTGCCTGATGCTGAGGAGGTAGTTAGGTGGGTATCTCTTCTTTGAGGTAGATAGAAATTGGTTCACGAAGCTCTGTTTGAGCAGATCAAATGAGCTGATGGAGTTCGGCTTCAAGGACTTGAACTAATCCTTAGCTGATCCTTCTAAGAGTAGAGGAAAAGCCCAACATTTCATGGCATCTCCAACATCCTTCACATTCATCCAATAACCGAAGTCGTTCAAGAAGTCCACCGGATCAGTGGTCCCATCATAGAGTCGCATCCTAGGCTGTTTGAAATCTTTGGGAGCTTGAATTCAAGGATGTCCCAACTGAATGGTAGGGTGTTAGTTGTCGTGACCAGGTCGAGAGGTCCTGGACCTCGTTCACGCTCAAGGGCTGTTAGGAGGAGTTCCAGCTTCCGATCCATCTCATCTTGCATCCGCTTCATGGCCTTCAAAATTCTACTTTCTCTAGCTTGCTCGTCTCTATTAGGACGGACCTCAGACTGATCCACTTCCCGATCATGATCGACCTCAAGATCACGACCATGATTGACTTCACGATCACAATCGATTTCACGATTGCGATTATGAGGTTGGACGTACTGAGCTTTCTTTGCCTCAAGCAAATCCCTTATGTCAAGGTATTCCCTCTGGCTTTCAGTTGGCATGCAAGAGAAACCAGAGAATGAGTCGCGAAGGCTAGGCTCGAAAGTTTGCAGCTTCTCATGGTCCATTCCATTAGGAGATCGGGGATGACTCTCACCCTCTTCATCGTTCTGTCCTTCACGTTGAAGTTTGCCTCGGCGTTGGGGTCCGCCTTGTTGACTATCTCCATGTTCTTGGCGCCACTCTTCTAGCCTTCACTGCCTTCCTGTGTAGGTCTTCTCAACTCCTCCTCCAACTTCCTTGTTCTGGTCACGGAGTTCATTAATGTCCTTCCTCATCTCCTTCAGGTAGGTCTCGATGTTAGTTAGGCGATTGGACTTCTTCCTCCCCTTGATATGCGCAGCAGGGGTGACAGGTTCGTTGTGGCTGGGCTCTTGACTCATGGTTTCAAGCAAGTGGTTGTTGTCTTAAAACTTAGATGGAAATCAACAAGATGTCGTTTCCCACAAACGGCGCCAAACTGTTGATGTCTAAAATTGGTTCAACAGAAGATGACCTCTTCAAGATCGAGGTTGGTCAATTCTTCCAGACTAGGTCAGCGTGACCAACCAAGTCGTCCTCCAGAACCTGTAAAACAAGATAGCCTCAGTGGGTGACACCGGTGTGGTGCTGGCCAAGGACCCTCCGATGCTTAAGTCAGTCGAGTGTTTGAGAGTAAAATCGCACAATAGGTTCTAGTGCTTAGAATTGCATACCTTTTATGAAGGATGGCTTTAGTCTTTTATATCATCCCAGATGACCTAATCCCTCTCGGAGTGGGACTTTAGAGCAAACCAGCTCTCCTTGAACTAGGACTCCATAACAACCTAATCTTCCTCGGACTAGGACTCCATTTAGATTGGCGTCTTGGTGATCCCGAAACATCCCAACTTCTTTGGGATTAGAAGTCCTTTGAGTGAACACCATGTAAATCAAACTCATGTGCACCGAGGCTGAGCTCAAATGGGCCCCCAAGTCCACACGGGTCAGGGTGGAAAAATGTATGACGACCAAGCTCCAGCCCAGCTCGACCAATAACACCGTGGTGTAGCCTAGCTCGGCCTAGAGGTATTTTACCTCACAAACAAGAGTGTACTAAGCTTCTTGGATGGAAAGAGAAGAGTATTATAGCAATAGGGTGTAAAAGAGTTGTGTTTTTCTAAAACTTAATATGAAGAGTGGTGGGGGTGTGTATAAATGTGCTAGGGTTAAGTATTAAGTTTAATGACCTTTTTTGTATTTTTATAAAATAATAAAACTTAAGAGCTTAATTATTTAAATATGGGATAAACAAATAAAAGCGTAGGATTTAAATAGAAAAATTCTAAATAAATATCTATAAAAGTTAAAGGGAACGAAAAAGAAGTTTCCACCGTGCAGGCCAAGAGGCAGGCATAAAAGGTAAAGAAAGACGGACACGGAGTTATTACCAAGGCAAAAGCAAATAACTTAATGGGTCAGCTACCAATATAAGAGGAGTGTGTTCACAAAATTGAAATCCTGATAAGATTTTGCCTTTGTGCTCTCTATAAAACAAGGAATGGTAAACAAAGCTCCTTCTGCTTCTTTATTCTCATCAATTTTGCTTCTGATTCTCGCATTTCTCTTCGTCATGGCCGATTCTGCTCCCAAATCCGTCGCTTCTTCTTCCGAATCGGCGGTCCACATCGTCTACACTGAGAGGCCTCTCGAAAATGAGGAGCCTGAGGCCTACCACATCCGAACCCTAGCCTCCGTCCTCGGCAGGTCCGTCAGTTTTCTTTCTCTACTGTTTGTTTCCCGGGAAAATCAAAAGGAAAATGAATCAAATGAACATGGCTGTGTGAATTTGTGTGTCTCTGTGTGTGTTTTTTTATAATTATTTTATAATTATTTTAATTTGTTGGTAATTGTGAATTTTTGTTGTATACATACAGTGAGGAGGCTGCGAAGGGGGCTCTGATATACAGTTACAAGACGGCTGCCAGTGGATTCTCCGCTAAGCTCACTCCTCAACAGGTCGAGGAACTTTCAAGTCAGTCCTCTCTCTCTTTCTCTAAGACGAAATTATCTAAATATGCTGCTGCGAGTTTTTGGTTTTTTCTAGGGTTCATGATGACTATTCTTCCAGTTATTGGCAAAAGCTATTTATTTATCTGATCCCTGAGCAATATCCAGACATGGTTAATGTGATTTTTTTTTTTTTGGGTATTGTGTTTGCAAGCTTGATTAGATTATTTCGAATCCGCTTGTCATTTCCAAATGCTGTATCGGTTCTTTGAGTGCTTATATTTAGGAAATTTGGTGTCTAGTGATTGATAGTTGCTTTCTGCAGGCTTGTGTTTGGCTTGTTTTGAACCCCAGACCTGATTTGTGTCCACAAGTGTGGCTACTTTCGTTATGACTTTTCTGCCATGTTCTGGGTGGCTAGCCTACAATTGCACTTTTGCCTGTACTATTGGATCTAACATATTTGAGCTTTAAAGTTTTGTGTCTTTGAAGAGTAAGAAAATAAAAATAAAATAAAACCTTAATCTTGGTTTTGCTGTTTATTGTTGAATATAAAATCTCTACCATCCATTCTTCTTTTCCAGTTGTTGATTTGCAATATCTGTGGTTCTAAAAAATTTCAAATTTAGCTGATAAGTTTTTTAAAAGCAGTTTTATGCTACCGATTTTTCCCCACGAGTAACCCCAGTGGTAAAACATCTACTGTTTATTTGCTGATTTGTATCATAATGATTTTTTTGTGTTTAGGCTGTACAACGCTTCTTGCTCATGCTTAATACTGACTAGTAGCTGACATGTTTCATAAGCTTACATATAATAGAGGAATTACTGGTGTCTTAGCTGACTTTGCAGAGAAACCTACAGTAAAACATGGTATTTGTTTGTGGTTCTAGGTTGGCAATTATCTGAAATAGAGTTAGAAACTTAGGACATAATTACATCCGAAATGATTGGTAAGTGTTTGGTTTTTTAACATTTTGGGTGAAATTTGGTTTTGACCCTTCGGAAACAATGTATATGGCATTTGAAGAACATGTATGAGTAATTAGTATTATGTATTCTATGATATCTTTAGGATAGGATGAGTGTATTGCCAACGTGAGTTTAGTTGTTTCTCCTCCCAAAGATGAAGGCAAAAGAAGGGAAAATAAAATAAAAACTTTTTTTGAAAGGCATTTGTCATATTTTGAAGTATGAGTGTAATGATACCTTTCTTCCCTGTATTGTAAGAAGTCCCAAGTTTGAATCCCGTTCCCCTAATAATAAATGAAAAAGAAGTATAATCAGTTTTTCAATACACAAAATCATGCACTTCACAGAATTCTGCACAATTTTTGGCATTTTTAAGTTTATAAAATGACAGGTATGCATCTTTGTGCACGTTATGAGTCCCAGATGTCTGATCATTGATAAATACTCATTGTCTTTCTACTCTCTACTGG
This sequence comes from Prunus mume, assembly GCF_000346735.1. The sequence continues at coordinate 15,374,494 of NC_024131.1, forward strand.
CAGAACTTCCTGGGGTTCTTCAGGTTGTACCAAGCAGGACACTTCAACTGCATTCAGGACCTGGGAAGCTGCATTAGAGGAACTGAACTCAATACATAAGAAACGTGTTTCAAACAGTTATCTACTTTATGTATAAAACAATAAACTTGTTGACTCTTGGCACAGTGTACTTCTGCCCAAATAAGGTTTAAAATTAATGTTTAAAAGTGCCCCTTATGTACCTTCGTATATTGTATATACAGTTTTTTTGTTTTGTTTTTTGAATTCCTTCTATTCCTAGTAAGTAACGAAGGTAGTAGTTGAGGATGCCTGGTTCCTTAGGAAGATGTCAGATGGACGACTATGCTTATGTTCCAAAGATAACTTGTCTGTTGCAGATGATAGTACCTTCTAGAGCCAAGGTGGCCTTTAGGGGAAGGCTTTGGATTAACCAACATAAGGAGGGAAGGGCTCAGGTGATGGAAAGTTATCCTAGTTGTGTCCCTCATTACCAAGTAAACAAAACTAGTAGTTAGAGGTTGAGTTGGTAAGAATCGTTTTCTTTGCTATCATGGCATAGGTTCGAGTTCCGTTGTCGACAATTCCTCTTAATGGGTAATTTGTAAAAACCAAAAAAGAGGTTAAGACCCCATCTGTAAGTCCTCAAAGAGGTTTTGGTATGCCCTGGCTCTGAGATGGGATAAACTCTCTTCCTCCTAAACTTTTTTTCATAAAAAAAAAATTAATAAAATCCTAATGGAATCCCAATGTTAGGAGCTCTATAATTGGTGGATAGAATCTCATTTAAAGCTACGGTGGAATATTCCAGAATCCAGGCTCTAAAGGTATTCTCCTACAATGAGGTGTATCTTGGGCTCTAATTTTTTTTACGAAGTAAATTTGTTTTCGTGTTAATTTTATGTTTACTTATTTTGTGTTAATGTATGTTTATATTAAGTTATTTATTTATATATGAATATTTCAACAACAAAAGAAATCAAAATTTGCACAAGATTTTAAAATAAAAAAAATTTAGTTTATAGACTTTGAAAGAAAAAGTGAGTACCACACCCAATGTCATATACATTTATAAAATATTAATGATGGTAGCTGGAGATAGGTCCGGTTGATTATGAACTTCCATCCCTATTTCATCTGATAAGATTACATTTACAACTATTGGATCAATGGAAGCAGCTGGGCTAAAAGTAGGAACTAGGCTAATGTAGTAGTAGTAGAAGAAGAAGAAGCTCTGTAGTAGAAGGCTAATAGTAGAAGTACAAGAAGCTATGATGAAAAGCGGAAGAACAGATTTTTCGGGTTCAAGAACATGAGCGTCGAGTTTCACACCTCAACATTAACAATGAAGATCAATAACCCAGTTCAAGGGCTTTGTTCAAGATTTTGTGGCGAAAAACCAAGCCAGCATTAACAATGAAAATCAATGACCCCAAAATCGAAACCAGACCTTAATGAACAGGCCCTTTCATTGAAATCACCCCCGAACACAACAAACATAAACCAAAAAGTTAAGGGTTAGACCCATTAACACATAAAAGTCTTGCAAATCGAGAAAAATTTATCATAACATCGCTAGAGGAAAGAAAACTATAGTACTAAAGAGAAACAAAAAAATCAAGGAACACTCCCTGCGTGGTTCCCCTTCACCGTAGCTCTACAGGTGATTTCTACCATCCCTCCCAACCTGGCTTTTCTGTGAGCCTTTATTGAGCTGCGTGCTGTTAAATAACTCGCCTTCTAGATCTTGTTCTTTGATGTAACCGACGGCAATAGACTAAACTAGCAAATATTAAAACACTTAGAAACACACAAGAATTATACTGGTTCGGCAGAACTTTTGCCTACGTCCAGTTGTGATTTCTCTAGGTAGAGAAATCACTGCTCCTTTAATTAATAATAGAGATTATAGAACTTTTGCAACCCTAGAACTAATCTCAAAACTCTTAGCTATCTCTAGCTGTTTTTCCTCTCTCAAAATAAGCCTTCCCACACCCTATTTATAGATATAGAGTTGGCTTACATGTCCCAAGGCTGATTGGATTCCTATTCCTAAGTGGATTAGGAAATTACACTTATCCAAATCCTAATAGACTTCTAGAAATCCAAACCTAAATTGAATAAGGAAAACTGAAATTCTTTCCTAATCCCTCTAGGACAAGAATTGGTATACCTCTAATTTTTCTAAAACAATCCTAAACCAACTAGGACATATTTGACGAGCCAAAATCCTAACAGAATGAAGTTTCAAGCTTAAAGATGGAATCCTTGTTTTTATTCAAACATCTTACAAAACTTTGTTCTGCTTTAATGTTTGTGTATATCTGATGTGAGCTTGATAGCATAATTATCTTCAACTACTCCTTTTAATTTGTTTTATCTTGTGATAGCATATATTTGCGGATCTTGATGATAGTATCAACAAATACTCTATTCTATCTTTTTGAAAGTTCAGGTTTTGGGTTGCAGGTTTCGTCACGCCTTGCTGAATTGGAAGCAACTTTGGATGCAGGGATCCGTCACAGAAATAAGGCCCTTACTTCTGTTGGGTTTCACCTAGCAAAATGGATGAACATGGTAAAATATTGGTCCTGCTTGCCTCTTGTTAACTTCAGCTTTACACAATATTGGGTGATTCCCATTTGACTTACCAAGTCATTAAGCCAAATTACTTCATTTCCAACTTCGGCCAATGCAATATACTCTGCCTCTGTGGTCGACAAAGCTGTAATTGGTTGCAGTAGTGCCCTCCAACTGATCGGTCCTCCTGCGCATGTAAACACATAACCAGAAGTTGACCTTCTCTTGTCCAAGTCCCCTGCATAATCAGCATCCACATATCCCAACACCCTTGCATTTTATTTTTGCTCCTCAAACATAATCCTTTGTCGCCAAGAACCCTTCAAATAACG